>PVHX01004860.1:0-119685 GCA_004024805.1 Geosciurus inauris | reverse complement strand
GGGAGGGGCAGGAGAGGATGAGGGACAGGAGAAAGGTCCACACAAGCAGCTCGTGCCCACGAACAAGCCACCAGAGGGAGGCTGGGGAAATGCAACCAGAGCAGAGCAGGGAAGGCCTGGGGAGCAGCTGGAGTCCTCGTCACCAGTGCTGGCTGGAGGGAGGGTGGGCTGGGGAGGTCAACCCACGGAGGTCCCCAGCATGCCCACCACAAGACCTCCCTCAGCTTCACCGACTCACTGGAAGGACCCACAGAGCTGGGGAAGCCATGGCCATGGCTGTGTTGTGACAGTGACAAGCACAGATGGGTGTCAGAAGGAGAGCACAGCAGGCTGAGCCCAGCAGGTACAGAACAGGGCCTCCTTGGCCCCTTCTGAGAGGTCAGCACAGTGGCACTTCCCTGGCACCCACGGTGACTACGGTTAAGGAACAGCGCCAGCCAGGGACACTCCCCCAGCCTGGGCATCCACAGTCCTCCTGGGGCCCGACACGGAGGCACAGTGGGCACCTTTGGGGTTGAGCTCAGTCACCAGTCCCCCAGAGGGCTGCTGGCACCTGTCATGGTGTGGATCTGGACTGTCCCCAGAGGCAGCAGGATTGGAGGTGGGACCTTCATGAGGTGACGGGGTCATGGGGCTGTGACCTCCTGGTGGCTGGAGGGGTTATTGGCAGGTGGTGGAAACTGCAGGAGGTGGGGCCTATTTGGAGGGCGGAGGTGACCTGGAGGGGGACAGGTTGCCCCGCCCCTTTCCAGGTTCCTCCGTCTCCCGCTTCCTGCCCGCCACAGGTGAGCGGTCCTTCCACAGGTGAGCACTCCTTCCACAGGTGAGCGGTCCTTCCACAGGTGAGCGGTCCTTCCACAGGTGAGCGGTCCTTCCACAGGTGAGCAGTCCTTCCACAGGTGAGCGGTCCTTCCACAGGCCCAGGAGCAGCACGGCAGCCACCGTGGGCTGCAGCCTCGGAAGCCGGAGCAAAAATAAATCCTCCTCCTTCAAGGTGATGGCTGGGGGTGTTTTTTCACAGCGGCAGAAAGTTAACACACACCCTGTAGTGTCACCCCATGAGACCCTGTGACTCACGGCCTCTCCTACATCACGTTGGTGGGGCCCAAAGCCTCCCCCTTAAATCCATTGCTGGTGTGGCCAAAAGACCCCCAGCAAACCTGAGCAGGAGGAGGCTCAGGAGGAGGGCGGAGGGGCCAGTGGAGGCCAGGCCTCTCTGCCCTGTGCAGCCACAGCCCTCGGGGCTGCCAGTGAGCCAGGTGATGCGCCTGGCGTGTCGTGGAGGTGGACGAAGCACTGTTGCAGAGTGGGGACATCGGCCCCACAAGACACAGTGGCCCTGGCCAAGGACTCCTCTGTCGGTCAGCAAAACCGAAGGCAAACTGCCCCATCATCACAGCATGAAGGGAAGCTGCCCGGGAAGTCGGCCCAGCCACCAAGCTGCGAGAGCGAACCTCCTTATGAGGAAAGAAAACCTCTTTATGTTCCCGAAGAAACGGCTAAAGCACACTCTCCATGCAGAGTGTCGCCTGAGCACCCGTAGACACGGAGCCGGGGACCTCCCAGCCGCGTGGCAACCCGACTCCGGGGGCTCAGCCAGTTCATCGCCTTCCCTCAGCCACAGCCTGACACGGGGGTCAGCTCTCCCAACAGCTGCCACGATTCAGCCTCGCCCCCTGGCTGCCCCTTCTCCCAGGCCCCTGCTCCCACCCCGTGTCTGCCATGGGTTCTCCAACAGCCCAGCCCCAGGGCTCACCCTGCCGCCATCCAGGTCTCCATGCCGCCCAGAGGCTGGATGCCTCCCCTCCATAAGGACCCCATGCCTCCACCTGGCCAGGGACGAAGGACACACTGGCCTCCTGCAAAGCAGCCGCACCTGGCAGAGGCAGGGCTTCCCCAACGAAGGCCCACACCTGGCGGGCAGCTGGGACGGAGCTCAGGGAGCTGCGAGAGGCCCGGCTGAGGGCCCAGAGCCGACCCGTGGAGGGAGCGGAGATGAACAGTCTGTGCAGCCAGTGTGAGGCATCTTTGTGGGGAACTCACAAGGCATCGGCAATAACTTGACACCCTTGATTGAGACGGATGCGCCTGCACCTTCTGCGAAAGCGCTTAACCTCTCCCATCGCCTCCTTCAACCCAGGACTGCTTGCCCTCCCCCACCCACCCCCTCTCACGTCCACTTCTGCATCTCCTGGACTCTCCCCTCCACCCGTTTACGGTGAGGGGCTGCCGACGCCTTGTCTCCCGCCTGCCACCCCCTGCCACTCTCCCCGTGAAAAGCAACCTCCACCTGTCTTTCATGTACCCAAAACCTGCAGTTGATCTTCCTTTTTTTTTTTTTTTTGTTATGAATCTCGCCTTCCGTCTTTTGTCACATGCACGGAGACCCGGGATGCACTTGAAAACCCAGTTTGCATACCCCAGGTATTGTTCAGAAATTGATGGCTCAATGGAAGGTGTTGTCAGAAAATTCAGCAATAAAAGTTCCTGTTTTTCACCTCTGGGGAGAGAAGAGTCTCGTAAAATCCCAAGTCATCCCGCCTGCCCGGGGCTAATTTAAGAAAAGCCTGGAAATGGAATCAGAGCAGAGAATCAGTGGAGGACTCACAGGCAGCTGCAGGCAAGGGGTGGGGGAGGCTGCCAGCCACGCACAGGGGAGGGTCCCTCACCCACCGGAGGCCCTGGCCCGCCAGCATCCAGCCTCGACTTCCCTAAAAGTGCCACACCCTGCGTTTCATGCCCCTCCAGGTCTTGGAGGGACCATGGTACCAGGCCCTTCTGCGAGGACACCAGCATAAGGAGGGACCCCTGGGGAGGGGCTTCGGAATTGGGGCTTTCTTACCTCCCCAACCCCTTCCTCCACTCCAAGCACAGCAGAGAGCGCACGGGTCCTTCCCATGCTGGTGCCAGCTGCCAGGCTCGTCCCCACCCACCAGCATCTTTCTTCTGCTGTGAGACACTGCTCCTCCTTGCACTTAAGATCTGCATTCTAGCTGGGCCTAGTAGTGCACATCGGTCACCCTAGCGACTCGAGAGGCTGAGCAGGAGGGTTGCAAGTTCAAAGCCAGCATGGGCAATGTAATGAGACTCTGTTTCAAATTGTAAATTTTTTAAAAATTGGGCTGCAGATGTAGCTCAGTGGTGGAGCATCCCTGGCTTTAATCCCCGGTACAAAAAAAAAAAAAAATCTGCTTTCTACTTCATGTCAATTATAACCCAGTTTAAAAGAATAAGAAAAATGTCTCCTCCCAGGGCCAACCTGATCTGCCCATCTGCTGCCCCTGATGTCTTCTTTCACATCTGGCTCTGCTTCATCTCTCCAGCCCCCTAACTGCCAAGCACCCTCCTACCCCAGGGCCTTTGCACTTGCCAGCCCATTGGAAGCTCCTCCTAGATGCCTGCACAACCCACTCTGCTCCTTCGGGTCTCCACACGAGTGTTGTCTTAGCAGAGTTGACTGCCTGAGTGAGACAGCAGCTTCACCGTCTTCTATGGATTCTCACCTGCAGAGAATGTGTGTGTGTGTGTGTGTGTGTGTGTGTGTGCGCACATGCGTGTGATCTCCCTCCACTAGAATCAGCCAAGGGACTTTATCTCTTTGTGACTGAGCTGTTCCCGTGCCTAGAACGGAGCCTGGCAATAGGACGCCCCCCACCCTCATGCCTTTTTCAGTACTGGGGATTGAATCGAACTCAGGGCCTCGCACATGCTAGACGAGAGCTCTACCCCTGGGCTACACCCCCAGCCCTTTTTATTTATTCTTTTTTTTTTTTTTTTGAGGTAGGGTCTTGCTAAGTTGTCCGGTATGGCCTGGAACCTGCAATCCTCCTGCCTCAGCCTCCCGAGTGGCTGGGGTGAGAGGCTTGGCCACTGAACCAGGAGCTGGGTGAACGGAGTGGCCACGGTCAGCTCTCCTCAGGTGTCAGCCGACAGCTGTGGCAACAGCTGCAGGGAACAGCATATTTCCATGAAAGCACCAGGTTCCTCTCCCCTGGGGTCTTCACTGTGTGTTATGGCGCCCTGTCCTCATGACCCGGCCTCTGCACAGGACTGCAGCAGGGAGGCTGCACCCACACCCCTGCCGCCCACGTCAGTGCTGCCCAGCAGCTGCAGGAGGCTCCACAGCCTCTGCAGCAGGCACAGTCACTGTGCCTAAACAGCCGCCTTTCCCACACTGTCACCATGCCAGCCTGCTGCTTCTCCCAGCCTCGGGAGCCCAAGGTCCCCTGACACCCACAAGGGTACCAAGTAGCACATGCCACCAGAGCACCCAGCCACCAGCCTGCCTCCTGTAACTGGAGGCCTGGCAGCCACTGCACAGACCAGGGCCTCGTGGCCTCCAGGCCTCAACCACTCTGCTCTGGGTCTCTCCCCGGGCCTCCACCCGACCCCAATGCTGGGTCAGCCTGCCCACCCCCAACTCCTGCCCAGCTCTCCTCCTCCAGGGGTAGTTCAGTGTGGCTGCGGAGCCAGTTTTAGGAGAAGTAGTGGGCGCCGAATTGTTCTGGGGAGTGGTGCGTGCAGGCCAGCCCAGGCTGTGGGGTGGGTGAGAGCTGGTCTGGGGTGCCCCGGTGGGTCCCAGTGGATGGGCAACTCACAGGGGGTTGGTCTAGCATCATGCCGAACGTGTAAGGCTCCTCACTGAGGGTACAGCTCCACCCCAGGCCTGAGATCAGACGGAGGGTGCTGCTCCTGAGACTCTGACGCCCCCCAGGGGGAAGACCTACAAATAGACCCATATGTGGGAAGGAAAATGTCCACCCAGCATCCACAGGAAGCCCCGTCACCGTCAGGAGCTGCCAGTCACTTGACTTGAGCCTCCTCTGGTCCCTGCAGCCTCCGACTGTGGTGTCAGTCTCCTGCTGTAGGTGGCTCCTCAACCTGGCAAGTCTGCCCTACCCTCTTGCGGCAGGTGGAAGGGTCCTGTGTTCATCCTCACCCAATGCCCTGACTGCCCGGGGCACAAGCTCCCTGGCTCCTCCGACGTCATCAACAGGGCAACTGAGCTGCTTCCTCCATGTCACTCCCAACTTCCCTGAACCCTGAAACATGAGCCAGGTGATTAAGTAGTCAGTTCACTAATACACCCTCTCGTGTCCCTCCTGGGTCTCCTTCACCTCCCAAGTGAGCTGTTTGTTTTCAGATTCCACCTCACTCGGCTCCCAGGGGAACCCAGAGCGGGACCGTCTACCAGCTCCTCAGAGCACCCAGCTGGCTCCACGCTGCACTGTTGAACATGACGACACAGAAGACGACCAGAGAGGTGAAGAAAGGCCCCAGCCTACACAAATAGGGAAATGAGAGGGTGTGCCCAGTGGCCAGGCCCCAGCAGCTGCCTCCTGGTGCTCACCTTCCCTCCCAGCACCCAAGGGTGGCCAGAGAACATGGCAGGCATGACCAGCCACCCTGAGGCAGGGGATAAGCCATCTTGGTCCTGTCCTCCGTCTGTGTGCGTCTCTCCCTCTCTATTTCTATCTCCACCTCCATCTCTCACCCTCCCTCCCCCTCGGATCCCTCTCTTTGAAGGAAGCCAACTGCTATGTCAAGCAGCCATATGGGGAGGCTCACGTGGCGAGGAACCGAGGCCTCTTGCCAACAACCAAGTGACAGAGCTTGGAAGCGATCCTCTGAGCCCCACTCAGGCCTCCGACGACTCCAGCCCTGGCTGACATATTGAATGTGCAGCTCACGAGAGACCCTGAAGCAGAGCCGCTCCGCTGAGCCCAGCCAGATTCCCGGGCACGGACACTGAGATAAAAACCATTTGTTGTTTTAAGCCACTGCGCTTGGAGGTAATTTGTGGCATAATAATAGCTAACTAGCACAAGTACATACTTTGCAAAGAGAAGCACACTTCAAAGAATCTATCATTAATATTGTCACAGAGACGAGAAAACACGTTGCATCCATGGAACACAAAGACATTATTAGAGAACAAGAACTCTTGGGAGTTAAAAATATAATAACATAAATTTAAATCAATAGAAGTATTAGAGAAAAAAAAACTTGAGAAAGTTCCCAGAAAGCAGAACAAAAAGGCAAAGACATGTACAATGGTTTTTTTTTTTTTTAATTGAAGAGTTAAATGAGGAACCAGGAGGTCTAACATCTGATAAATAGAGTTCCAGAAAGAGCACCGAGAAAGCAGGGAATAGATTTATCAAATGAATATACCAGAACTTCCCCATAACGGAAGGGAACGAGCCTTCCGATTGGAGGCCATACCAAGTGTCCAAACAATGCAGGCGAAGCGCACACTATGTGAGTTTGTCTTCTGTTGCTTTAACAAAATACCAGAGGTTGGGTACTTTATAAAAACAGGTTTATTTAACTGGGTTTTGGAGGCTTAAAGTCGAAGAGCACACAGGACCCCTGGATTGCACCTCATCATGGTGGAAGGTTTCAATGGAGAAAGCATGAGCAAGAGGGAGACTCACAGGGTGAGACCGGGAGCCACAGATCCCACTTGTTCTTTCATGTGACCCTTTCTCGAGGACTAGCCAGGGTCCCACGAGGACTACTTCATCCTTTATGAGGGTGACACCCCCAACAACTCAGCCTCTCCTCCTTGTGTTCCCCTCTTACAGTTCCCACCACCTCACCGAGGACCAAGCCTCCAACACAGGAACCCTTGGGGGACACACTCAAACCTCAGCGTGCGCCTACCTGGCATCGCATAACACCAAGGACAAAAGCTTCCAGAACACCACGAATGGGGAGAGAAGCTGTGGTATAAATACACAGCTGTTACTCAGCCTTGAAGACGACGGAAATTATGGCATTTGCCAGTAAATGGATTGGAACTGAAGAACACTATGCTGAGCAAAATAAGTCAGCCCAAAACCCGAAGGCCAAATGTTTTCTCCAGTATACAGATGCTAATTCACAACCCAGGGCGGGAAATAGAGAGTATGTTAAACTAGACAGAGGGGAGTAAAGAGAGGGGAGGGGGCTTGGGGATAGGAAGGATAGGAGAATGAATTGGACATTATTACCCTCTGTTCACATATGAGTACATGGCCTGTGTAACTCTACATCATGTACAACCAGAAGAATGAGAAATTATACTCCATTTATGTATGATGTGCCAAAATGCATTCTACTGTCATGTATAACTAATTAGAACAAATTAAAAAATAAAAAATAAAGCTTCCAGAAGAAGAAAACAAGGTCAAATAACAGGATCAAAATCTGAATGGCCTCAAGCATCTCTACAGCAACTTGGGAACCAGAAGTTGGGGAGAAATGCCTTCAAATTTCCAGTAAAAATACTTTCAGGGCTGGGTTTGTGGCTTGGTGGTAGAGCACTTGCCTAGCACATGCTAGGCACTGGGTTAGATTCTAAGCACCACATATAAATAAATAAATAAACAAACAAACAAACAAATAAATAAATGTCCATCAACAACTAAAAAAATTTTTTTTAAAAGATAACAATAGGGGCTAGGATTGTAGCTTAGCGGTAGAGCGCTTGCCTCGCATGCGTGAGGCCCTGGGTTCGATCCTCAGCACCACATACAAAGCAATAAAATAAAGACATTGTGTCCATCTACAACTAAAAAAAAATATTAAAAAAAAAAGATAACAATAATTTCAAACCCAAGGTTCTGTATTCAAGGTTCTTGGCTTCCAGGGGAACCCAGAGAGGGACCATCTACCAGCTCCTGGACTGAACATGAGGACAGAGGAAGGTACCTTTGAAGTTATGGAAAATGTGTTCTAATACATCTAGGTAATAAGAAAAGGATGGAGCTGCTAGGCTCAGAAAGGACAAGCTCCATCATGGGAGTGAGTTAAGGAAAGCCCTGTACAAGGACCATGCAGCAGGACAGCAGGACAGCAGGCTGTGTGTGCAGGGGTACCTGAAACAGGACCCCAGAGCAGCTCCTCCAGAGGAAAGAGGACTGGTAGAAGGTTGGATGCAGAGGCAATGGGAAGTTGTGTGAAAACCTAAGCCAACACTAACTCCAGGATAAACAAAAAGTTGTACAACAAAAAAGAAAAATTATATAGTTATGATTATGATTATATATTTATGAGAAAAATCTTATTGTGGATTGAACAAAATTGAGATGTCACTGTTGAAGTGCCTATGAGCTAAAAACCTGATCTACCATACAAGAACGATCACAGATGCAGTCTAAAATTGGTGAACTAAGAAGATTCCATGTGGAGGTATGTTCAGAAATACAGAAGTACTTTCCAATAGAAACAGAATGGCAAGCAACAGTGAGGGTGGGGGAAGAAGACCATTGGTTCTAGTTATCACCCTGGAGCACCAATTTGACTTTAAAACTGTCTTTGTGTTATACCTTAATTGAAAACTGGTGTAGTTAATGTCATCTCTTAAAAAGAAAAAGAAAAAAATGGGATATTTTCAGGTGCCTGTACAGGAAAGTCTTACCCATCTATGTGAGTCATGTGGTTTGTGTATTTGAGTAAAACATATGAACAGTATGATTTTAAAATAAATAATTACTTTCCTTTTCAGCTTCTTACAATAGGTAACCCAAAGCCCATACAGTTCTGCCAAAAGAATTAACAAGGGCATAAAAGAAACATGGATTTGCAGAACATGCAGACACCTTCCAAGCTCCTGGCCCCAACCACACATGCTGGCATGTGAAGAGCCTCACAGAGGCAGAGCTTGGCCCACCACAATGGGTAACAAGCAGAAGGGCGGGGACCTGAACCCAGCTGTCCGGCTTCCCAGGACCTGGTCTCCTTCATGGACAGAGCACTGAACTCCTGCAGCCCCCTCCACAGACTCTGGGCACCATGAGAAGTCTCGTCTAGAATAAGTGGCTTGGCCTTGGAGGCAGGGAGGGGGAAGAAAAGGAAGAGGCTGGGAACATCAGTTCCAGGCACCTAAAGCAATAGAGAGCAGCATCAGAGGGAGACACGCCCAGGAGGCTCCACCCCTAGTCCTGGCCCTTCTCACAGAAACTGGAAACTGTACAGACCTGGTCCAGCACGGGTGCCAGTCTACCCAGGCCAACCAGGGGCATGTTCATCCTGGTACACGAGACCAGCTTCAACGGAGGGACCGACACTCACACGGGAAGAACAGAACTCACACGGGTCACGCGGGTAGGGAGCTCACCCTCTGGGGACAGTTCTACCACCCCGGGGAGGGCAGGAGCCACCTTTCATAATGCCAGCTCACTAGGACGTCTGGGATACCTCTCTGAGAGGTGGCCTCCAGGGCCAAGTTAAAAGCCACAGCAAGAAAAATGGGTCCCGGGCCCTGACAGCACCTTGCCTTCCCCTGAAGCAGTGCCATGCAAACCACAACGCACGCCCTCCAGGGACAACGCCCTGGCTCCTCAGAAGACAGAGTGGGCCTCTGTGATGGGGTGTCAAAGTGTGTCCAAGATGCATCACTGCTGGCAGCACCCCGCATCCTGGGACCATGTGCCCGGGGCCATCCACAGGATGAGGGAGCCGTGTGCTCCGTGTCCGTGACTGCCACAGTAAATGCCTGCTGTGACCCTGTGCCAGGCCAGCACCTGCTGCACGCATGAGGTTCAAGTAGATTTTAGGGAATACTTTAAGCTGGGAGTCCACAAACCATGGCCCACCTGCAGCCTCCGGGCTTGGTCTCACCAGAGCACAGCACAGGTCCTCCAACTTGAGCCGTCGTGGCCTGCCAAGCCGGGAACGTCTGCTCTCTGCCCCTTCATGTAAGATGTTCACCAGCCTCTGTTTGAAGCCATTGGTGGTCCCAGGGAATAATATGGGAAAGTCAGAGCACACAGGGGACCCTGTGCAATAGAATATTATCCAACCATGAAAAGGAAGAGTGCTGGCCCCCGCCACCACCTGACACACCTGGAAATCACCGCGATAGATGGAGAAGCCTGACGCAGGGTCCAGGTAGGCTCAGCCCTGCTCATTGGAAACGTCAATGTGGGGAAACCCACAGAGGCAGGGAGCAGATGGTGGCTGGGGACTGGGCTGGGGAGGTACAGGGCGGTGGCTGAAGGGCAGGGGCTCCTCGCCTCTCCAGGTGAGGGTAACAGGTAGCTGTGCGCACAGGGTGTGGGTGCCGCGTGGTGTCAGCCTGCCAGGACACCACACCTCGGGCTGCGTGGCTTGTGAACAAGAGAGGCGCCTCTCACGGTTCAGGAGGCTGGAGGCCCAGAACGAGGTGCCTGCAGATTCTGTGTGGCGAGAGCTGTCTTCTGCGGGAACTCCACACCTGCAAGGCGGCCTGGAGACACGGGCCGGGTCAGACGGCAGCCTGCAGGCGTGGCGGGGGATCTGCGCCCTCTGCTGCAGTGGCTGGGCAGGAAGGCAAAGCACCCGCCAAATCTCACCGAAGGACCCCGTGGGAGACTCGAGAAGCGTGTTGCAGCTGCAGAGACAGCTGGTCAGTCCATGGAGAGACAAAACGAAGGTAGCAAGACAGGTGAGTGGGCAGGGGCTGGCCCGACCTGAAGCAAGCCTTCCCGGGAGGGGGACCTGCCACTGCTCCCGCCTGAGCCAGCGCCAGACGCCTCGCCCCACTCACACTGCAGGTGCAGGGAGACATTCTCCACCCTTCCCACTCTCACCCGCCCTACCACCTCTGGCCCTGAATTCTGTCCACCCATTTCCTAAATGCCCGGGCACCTTCCCTGCCTTCTCAGAGGACCCAGAGAATGGGCTTGGTGCCTTCTGCCCCAGAGAGGGCCACCCTCCCACTGCCTCTCTGCCTCCTGTCAATCCACTGCCTGGGTCACCCTGACATAAACCACCAGCATCTGCGTCCTGCCTCGGCTCTGCCTTCTGAACAGCCCTAACGAAGGCAGCTTTTGAATCCAGGGCCGGCAAACTCTGTGACATCAGGCATTTCTGGACATTCTGTCTCCATCTCCAACTACTCAGCCCTGGCATCTCAGAAGCAGCTGTCAGCGACACATACACTAATGGACACAGCTCCGTTCCAATAAAACTTTACTTGCAAAGCAGGCAGTGGGCCGGATTTGGCCTGCGGGCAGCTTGCTGGCCGTGTCCTGCTTTGCAGGTTCCCAGTGTCCCTTCCATAGTGTCTCCACAAAGCAGGAGGAAGGAGATCTTTTCCAGAGGCAGATCTGACTATGCCACTGTCAGCTGAGAGCCCTTCCATTGTCCCTGGAAGAAGAGTGAAAGAGGAGCAGGAGGGAGAGGAGCACAAGAGGGAGGCGGGAGGCAGGAGCAGAGGGGCAGGAGGGAGCATCCCCACAGCCAGGGGCCCTCCCCGAGGCCTGGGCCTGTTCTCCCAGGCGAAGGGCAGGCTGCAGGGGGCCTTTAGTCTTCCAGTGTCCCATGCTCAGGCCATGGTCAAGGTCCCAGCCACACACACGGAGTCTGGCTGAGTCCCACAGGTGTGCACAGAGTCCTGAGCTGGACACTTGGGGCACCCGACAGCATCCTGCCTGGGATATGCTGCAGCGGCCCTCTGTAAAATCAGCACCGAACTATGCGGAAGGAGCACAGGAGCTAGGAGAGCATCCCTGGGGTCTCCAGCCGTTAGCACTGATGCTTCCCTGCCCCTTTAAAGAAGGCTGCAGCTCCCCTCACCCCACATCCCTAAGGAGAAGGCTCAGAGGCCTGGACCTTCCTGGGAGGCATCTGGCACCCCCTGGACAGAGCACCCAAGACCACCGCCATGGCTTCTGCAGAGCGAGGCACAGGTGAGCACAGCCCGCGCTTTTACAGAGGTGATGACTGACAGAGCGCTTGGCCACGGCCAACCCAGGCAGCTCGGGGACCACCCACTTGCTATTGCTCACCGTCCAGGGGAATTCACCACTTAAACAGGAAGGACACAGGGCTCATAAAGAAAGAAGAGCAGGAGACCTGGGAGGGAGGGAGAAAGGGAGGAGCGGCTCACCATGGCCCTGCCTGTCCCTCCCTCACCCCTCCACCTCTCTCTCTCCTGCACACAGCCTGCACCACACCCTCACCCCACTGAGTTTCCCCATCACCTTGGCCAGTGCCCTGCCTGCCCCTCTAACCGTGCAGCCCCTCCAGGTTCCAGATGCCCTGGAGTCTGACGAGGGCCCAGGTGGGAGCTGCCATGCCAGGCGCAGGTGCTGCGGTAGCACTTGATGCGATCCCACCTCCCCTCCCAGTGAACCCAGGGCGCTTCACCACTGAGCAGCATCCCCAGCTCTTTTTGAATCGGTGTCTTGCTAAGTTACTGAGGCTGGCCTTGAACTTGTGATCCTCCTGTCTTAGCCTCCTGAGTCACTGGGATTACAGGTGTGCACACCATGCACAGCTAAAATGGACCATTTAAGAGTGAACAATTCAGTGGCATTCAGCACATTTGCCATGGTGTTCAACCACCCCTCTACCTAGTTCCAGAACCTTCTTTTCTCTCCCTCTCTGCTTCCCAGCCACCACAAGGTGAGCAGCTTGGCTCTGCCTCACCCAGCTGCCATGATGTTCTGCCCCACCACAGGCCCAGAAAAAATGAAACCAGCCCACCATGGACTGAAACCTCTAAAATGTAAGCCAGAATAAATCTTTCCTCTTCTAAATTGATTTTTCCAGGTATTTTGTCCCAGCAACAAAAAGCTGACTAATACAACCACCTGGACTGAACCTCCTCACTCTCCAGAGACTCAAACCCAGTGATCCTGGCCCAGCCTCAGGCTCTGCATTTGGTATTGCTTTTTTCTTTAATCTAAGAAAATAACACATATGCCCAAAAGTTCAAAAATCATAAGCATATGTTCAATGAATAGTCACCAAGTGGGAGATGCATGCAAATCCCCACCAACATCAAGAAACAGAACATTACAGGTCCCCAGATGGCCCTGCCTCTCCTCATCACTACCCGCTCCTCGTCCCCAAAGAGAACTCGCACCAGGATCTGCATCCTGCCTGCTCCTGAGCTGCATAGGAAGGGAACACCTGCATTCTTTATTTCCACGTTGCTTTTGTGAGGGGCGCTGGGTGCAGAAGTGCTGTTTGGTATCCAGAGCATAAATTCACCACCATTTATTTGGCCACATTCCTGTGATGGTTGCTCGGTTTGGGCAGCTTCCAATTTGGAGCTATAGAGCTATAGAGCTGATTGCGTAGGCTTCCCTTAGCTGCACCTGGTGTGCTTCTGCTGGGAGACACCTAGGATGGAGTAGCTGCGTCCTAGGCAGGCAGACAATCAGTTTTACTAGATCATTTGCCAAGCGCTTGCTTGCTCCAATTTCTACGCCTATCAGCAGTGTATGAATGCTCCAGGTGTTCTGTGTCCTTCCAGCCCTCAGGACTGCTAACCCGTTGATTTTAGCCACTCTGGTGGACATATGGCAATCTGTTGATATTCCCTGGTGACTGCTGAAATGCTCTGTGAGGTATTTACTCAAGTCTCTTCCACTTGTCTTAGAGCCCTTTCTGGTCCTGCAAATACTTTCTGCTTGTGCTTGCCCTTCTTAGTGGAGCCTTTTGGTGAGCAGAAGCTCTTGCTTAACACTGTTCAACGTGTCAAACTCACCCTGTAGGGTTAAAGCCAAATCTTTGAATAGGAAAGAGTCTAGACATTCATCTGGGATGCCTTCCAAATGGTAGAATTGGTTTGTAAGTATGGTGTGAGGTAGGGACCAGCTTCTGGTGTGAGGTAGGGACCAGCTGCTGGTGTGAGGTAGGGGTCGGCTTCTGGTGTGAGGTAGGGGTCAAGCTTCCCTTGTGAGGTACTAGTCAACGTTCTGTTTGCTCTTGGTGGCTTTTCTGTTGGCACAGCAACATATGTCACAAAGATCATCCACGGTCCTGCTCAGCCATGCCAGCTCCTTACTTGTCATAATTCCCACATGCGCTAGGTCTGGGCTCGCTACTCTCTGTGGGTCTGTCTGTGTCTCCCGTGTGTGTCCATTAGAACCTTTTAGCCTCTTCTGGTGATTCTAACATGCAGCCAGGGTTGAGAACCACTGATCTGACACCTGGAAGTTCACAGTAACAAGTCTGGGGATACTCTGATTCAAGTGTAGAAATCCTACCAAGTATTTACAGAGGAAAGGCAAATTAGATTTAGGGCAGAAGTGATGGTAGAACAGGCAGGACTGCGGGGGAAGCGTCATGGAGTGGGTGGGAGCGCCAGGTGGCAGGCCAGCAGCCCGGTCACTGGGAGCAATCTAGCTTACTCCCTCCTCTCCTCTCCTCTCCAGACCTCCAGACCCCAAGGCCAAAGAGCAAAGGGGAGGACCGGCTCGAGGAGGGCCCTTTCTGCTTGGTCCCCAGCCAAACTCTAGGAAACCCCCCTGCAAGCACACTGGATTCTGGAGTTGCCACGACACTTCCTATAATTAATGGCTAGGTTTTAATTAAACATTGATTAGCCACTAATTAGTCTAATGATCAGTCTTGGGGAGGAGACGGGGTTGTCAAACGCTGCGCAGGGGGAGGGGAGAGCATGAAAGATTGCAGCTTATGGAGAAATGCTCTTTCTATCTCCCTCCAGGCCCGGGTTCCCTAGGATTGGGGTCCATTATCAACGATGCTTTCAATGTGAATTTTCCTAATCGGTCTGAACAGGGGGAAGTCCCAGGTGACTGCCGCAGGTGCGACGGAACCGGTCCGCCTTCTCGTCAGATCTCAGCTCTTACCGCAGCCGCCAGGAGAGGAACGTTGTTTCATCCCCAAGCTGAAGCCATCCTGGACTCAGTTGGATCCTCCCAAGCCCTTTACGGGGGATCAGATCTTGCCAAGGACTTCCAAGAGGTGGGCACAGAAGGGCATTTTCCCCCAGAGGTTTGCAAACACCCAGTGCCCACACCCTCCCCTCACCCTTCACCGCCTTGCTCACCCCTCCCGAGGTGCCCACACGGCTATGGGCTCATCTGAAAACAGCACACCACACACGCGCAGCCTGCTCTCGGGGAAGGATGCATTCATCCCCCCAACCCTCCACTGAGAAGAAAGGGGGGACTCCAGGCACAGTTTCTATTCAACCCCACTTGAGGCTGACCTACTAGAAGGAGAGGATTCGGTAAATCCCGGGAGGGGAGGAACGGCATGGTAGCACTGCTTCATCGTTCCCTGGCATCTTGGTGAGTTTGGATTTACAAAGAACAAAGCAAAGTTCCTCAAAAGCCCATCTTCATGGGGAGGCAAAGCTGGGGAGAGATGAGAGATGAGAACCAGGAAGGCTGGGGCCAGGGGCAGCGCCCAGTGGCCCCCATTCTGCTTCCTGTCTCTTTGACAGCAGTGACCCCAGGGACCCCGTAGGTGGGACCACAGGGAACTTCTTTCAGCAACTGGGGCATTTCACCCAGTGTTTGGCCCTCCAGGTTCTTCCAGGCCATAGCAAGGGTCAGCATTTTCTGGTTTTTAAGGCCGACAGTGGTCCATTTCATGGGTGGACATTCTGTCCATCCACTCGTCCACTGATGAACACTTGACTTACTGCCCCCAGGCTATTGTGGGGATACTCAGGCTTCCCAATCTGGCAGATTTAAGTATTTGAGTATTAAAGTAAAAAAAAGATGAAGTTAGACTGGCCCTGTGGAAGCCCCTGCTCCCCACCACCACCCACCCTGCTTCACTGTCTAAACCAACAGTATAAACAAGAGTTGTCCTGGATCCGATGATTACAGAATTTTCAGGTCCTTTCTGCACCCCTTTAATCTCTTCCACTTCTCATTTCCCAGTATCTTTTGCTGCATGAGCCCACGGGACATGTTATGCCCAAACTTTTATCCTCTTACCAAACATGTGGCCAGCACTGGCCGTGAGCAGCCTCTGTTCTGGAGACACAGCCTGAAAAGGGGGCCTCAGGGTGCAGCTGCAGCCTTGCCAGGGCTCTGGCAAGGCCCTGGGCTCCCTGCTCCACAGTGAACAGACACTAGGCCACTGGCTCTGATGGCCACAGCGGTCTTCACATGGGGGGCTCTGCAGAGTGCACAGGTGTCAGAGAGGTGGCTCACCAGCCCTCAGGGTCTGCACCGAGTGCCCAGCGTGTGCACAGCACAGCACCCTCCTGAGGCCAAGAGTGGCGAATGTGCCTTTCTGGTTTTCAATTCCAAAATTCAGAAATAGCAGTAAAAGATGGCCTCCTCCAGGGTAAGGGGTCATGGCTGTAGCTCTTCAGCGGCTCTTTCCAAGTCACGTCTGTAGGTCTTTCCATTAAAGCAGGCCCAGCAAGACCACCGCAGGCTGGATGCACGTGCCCTGGGCCTGAGGACACAGTGCTGCTGTGGCCACTAAGACCCCACAGTGGGTTTGCTCTGCTCATTTGGAAGTGAGGAAATCGGGTGCACAGAACTATCCCTAGGCACCAAGGCCATTCAAGTGGCCCCAAAGGCCCAGGGTGGAGACGGTGAGCTGTCACCAGCACACATGAGCAGCCTGGCCCCACACGTGGGGGTCCATCAAGGACTGCACTTCCACTCCACCAGACTGCATGCAAGTGGGGCCAAATGTCCAGCTTTGGGATCAGAAAACATGGTGCCACTTCCAAACTGAGGCAGTCACATCTCTGACAGACAAACCACCTGTTCTCATCCCTCCCATAGAAGCTGCAGAGGCCCAGTCTTTGAGGACACAGTGTCACAGTTGGAGGGATCTGGTCCCGAGTCCCCTGGGGGAGGGTGCCAGGTGAAGGAGAGTACATGCACGGCCGCTGTCAGCAGGGCCAGGGGCCCACTTGTTACAGCCCCAGCACCTGGCTGATACACCTGCCCGTCAGTCAGAGCTCCATGGAAGGCTCAAACCCAGGTGCTGATCTCAAAGGCAAATCACATAGCCTCAGCCACTTCCACACTAGCTGAAGAGGACAAGGCCAGTGTGTAGCACAGGCTGTGTCCAGGCTGCCGGATGGCGGCTCTGCCCAGCTCTGCAGGCCAGTGCAGCAAGCCTCTGTGGAGGGCTGCCCTGTGCCAGGACCTGTCAGTGCAGAGAGCAGTAAGACACGACCCTGGGACATGGAGGAGGTAAAGGGAGGCTGGTGGAGCCACTGGTAACCAGAGAGGCCTCAGGGTGCTCAGCCTGACCAGAGGCTCAGAAAATCCTTCCTGGGTGGGGACTCCTCAGCGTGCTCTTAAAGGACAGGCTCCTGCGGGCTGGGTGCCGAAAGAGGGGAAGGCATTCCAGGAGGGCGCCCAGTGTGGGCAAGGACAGGGGAAGAAGATCCCACATGGGCCCATTCCCAGGGCACAGCAGATCCCATCCCACCTGGAGGACAGATGGACAGGCAGGCGGCAAGGTCTTGTGGGCCATTCTGGGCAGCACAGAGGGGTTGCCAGGCCACCAGGACCACTAGAGGCTGGGTACAAGCAGGGGAGAGACGTGAGTGGGTTTCCATCCCACAGAGGCCCTTAGCCACAGTGCAGAGTGCGACTCGAGGGGGCAAGTTTGGAAGCTGGGAAGCCTACAGTGCCTTAGGGATGCCTGGGTCCAGAGAAGGTGAAGGGTCCCTCCCTCCTGAGCAGCTGCTGGCAGGCCCAGGCCCCACAGGGATGATGCCCAGAGAGAAAGCCATTAGGCCAACCTGAGACTCAGCTGCAAGATGGCAGCATGATTGGTCCCCCGCCAGGACCCGAGCAGGCGTGCGCACCCTGAGTGGAGGGAGCGCCATGCAGTCCCCCTCCCACCTCCTCCTGAGCCCGCTCCCTCTTCCGCTGACCTGGCAAATGCCTCCAGACGACTTGTCCCCTTGCCCTGAAGCTGCTTTGGCTCCTGCCTCGTTGCTGAGCCAGCTGTCACTGCTTGAGGGCCTTGCAACATCTCACAGCCCCTGGGCTCCTGGCCCGGTACCGCCACCACCCAGAGCTTCGGTGGACCTACTTCAGGTGTGCAGGGGACAGCTCTGGCCTGCCCGGGCTCAGCACAGGGCAGCTTTCAAGGCAGGGAACTTCCCAGCTGCAGGGGACCCCAGGAAAGCGGCTCCTCTCTGGCAGGACCTTTCAGGAGACGGGGTGGGATCAGGCCACGGATCCAGATGGGGATGGGCCCAAGGAGGGCCAGCTGGTGGCCTGGCTGAGTGGACGTGTGCCTCCTGGTGTCCTGTGCCAAGAAGAGGCATGCAGGAGGCTCTTCCAGGAGGGCAGGCTGTCTGCAGGCATTTGTCAGCTCAGCAGGCTTGGGAGACCGGAGAGGGCAGGGCCTGAGGCCGGCCACACGAGCACAGAGCTGCACGCCACTGGGCCTTCTGCTCTCCTCTAAACACAGAGATAAGTGGCATGGCCGGCCGGCCTGGACAAGTCCCTGTGGGCAGCATGGTGGGAGCAGAAACCAAAGACAGGCCAGGCTCGAGAGAGGGCCTCCAGCACAGGAAAGGAAGGCAACAGCCACAGTCCCAGGAGCTCAGCAGGGAGGCTCTTGCCTCTGTGGGACACAGGAGGCTTCCCGGAGGAGGCAGCGTTGAGCAGGGCCCTTCGGGATGTGCAGGATTTCACAGGGGGATGGTAGGCCTGCATCCCACATGGAGGTCTGGGGTAAGGTGGCTCAGGGCAGACAGGATCAGACAGGATAAACACTGGGCAGTGGAGGCCAAATAGGGGACCCTACTAGAAATTCACTCAGTCATTCAACAAACACAAATCAGCTCTGAGCTTGAGGCACTGAGGCTGCATTTTTTTTTAATATTTTTATTTTTTTAGTTGTAGGTGGACACAATATCTTTATTTTATTTTTATGTGGTGCTGAGGATTGAACCCAGTGCCTCCCGCGTGCTAGGCAAGATTGCAGAGCCATCCCCGGGGGCAGCTGTTGGGAACACTGGACAAGAAGTGAGATGGGGTCCTTGTGTCATGGGAGGAAGATGGTGGCAGCTGTGTTCATCTGGTAGTCCCCAGGAGTGAATTCAAACCCTGCCTGTCTATAGCAAAGGGAGAGACAAGGCCATCACGGCTCACGGGCCCCTGGAGCTGGCACAGGGGCTACAGGTGATCTCCCTGCCCGCATGGGGCATTTATCACGCCTGACTGAAGTGCAGAGTTTCTGTGATCACGCTGTGGCCTCCTCCTCCACGCCCACAGGGCCTACAGGCGCCACCCTGGTGGAAGGCTGACCAGCCAGACCTGCCTCCTGCTTCCCTGTGCAGTCACACCCAGGGCTGCTGGAGTGTGATCGCTGTGCACAGCTCATAAGGCGCAGGTCGGGGGAGATGGATGGGTTAGGCCACTGGGGGAGGCAGTGGTCCTCCAAACCCCAGGACAGGCTGGCCAACTCCTCTGGCTGTGGCCTCCCACGCAGCAGGGGCCCCAGGAGAGCACGCCCCTCCCTGGGAGCATTAAAGGAGAAAGTGGCTGCTGTCCCTTCTGCCAGAATGCATTTAGGGGCCTGAAGCTCGTCGCTGGGGGAGAACCTCAGCTGTGATCTGCACTTCCACTCTGCCCCAAACAGAAGCAGCTTTGTCCAGAGTGAAGGTGGCCGTGGCGCTCAGCACCCAGCCTCCTGCTTCCTAGCGTGCCCAGCCATCTCTGCAGATTGAAAATTCCTCAGAGGCTCCTGAGACACAAATCTGTGGTGACCAGGAAGGAAGCCAGGGCTGTGAGCTGAGAGATGCCCAGCCAGGCGCAGGCCCGGCCCACCTGCTCAGCCACCCGCCTGCAGGCACTGCTCCAGGCCTGCCACCCCAGGGCACGCATACACACCACTACCTGGCCGCACCAACTGGAATGCACTGGAGTGGGGAGTGGAGGCCTTTTCCAGAGCTCTCCTGCCTTTCTACACAGCCATCCTGCTCGGTGCCTCTGGGTCCTCTCCATGCCCAGCCTGCAAGCAGAGCCTCTGGGTGCTGAGGCACTTCAGGAGGCAGAGCCAGGGGCCCCAGGAGGCCCTCCTGGTGGTATTTTTCTCCTGACTGCACCCGAGGCTCCAGCTGGCCCACGGCGCTTGCCTGCCTGCTCAGCCCAACAGGAAGGAGTATGGTGGGGCCTCCTTGGGGGACGGCAGGAAGCCACGACCCAGCCCACACCCCAGACTCCCTTCTCCCACCAAGCCAGCCTTGGAGACACTCTTCCAGCGTGAGAGGGGGCGTCTGGCCCATCCCTCCAGAGTGAAGCAGACACCAAGGACATCTCCGGGCGGAAGAGCTGTGCCAGCCCCGTCAGGCACGTGGAAATCGCTTGTCTCAGTGGCATCCACACAGCTGCTTTCAGGGCACTGGCAGGTGATGAGCACTTCTGAATGGAGGAGAACCTCGAGTCACAGGGGGCTGAAGGGTACAGTCTGCACCCTCCAGACACGCCCAGCACTAGAAGATCCATCCTGGGACAAAAGCGGACACTAGTCGGGCCAGCCTCAAGACCGCTCAGCACCAGGCTGCCCAAGGGGAGGGTGCCAGCCCTCAAGATGGTTGCTGCCGGTGGGAGGCACAAAGCGCACACTAACAACAGAGGCAGTGAGTGTCACCGGGGCCGTGAGTTCCGGGAGGAGACCACGAGGGTGGCGGGGCAGGGCCTTCAGCCTCTGTGCCTGAGCACGGGACACTCAGGTGGACACATGACAACAGGGTACATCCGCCAGGCCCAGTGAGAGGAGCAGAGCCCAGGAGGCTGCCGGGTCCCTGGTGTGTGTGCACAGGCACACAGAGATGCCCACACACCCGGCACAGACATGCCACATGCCCGTGCCCATGCTCGTGGGCACATCGCTGTGCACACCCTGGGGCTGGACGAGCACGAAGCCTCCGCTCCTAAAAACGTGTGTGAAGTTACTTGAGAATAAGGCCACCGGCCATGGTGGACACCAAAGAGGCCAGTGGACACGGGCAAATCCCACGAGGTCAGCAGAGAGCAGAAGCAGCCACGGAGAGGGAAGAAGACACAGGAGCAGAGAGAAGCAGAGGCAGGGCAGGGTCAGCTCCAAAGAAACACACCGAGGAGCTCATGCCCAAGAGGAGGCACCTGCAGCTCCCGCCTCCAGGGAGACCCACAGCACCACGGGGCTCGAGGCCGAAACAGAGGGGGCAAGGACGTGGAGGACCTGGATGCACGCCTCACAGATGGGGAGGAGCAGTGGCTCAGCTGCTGACTGACAGTCCTCCAAAGCCCAGCAGAGAGAGGCTCAGTGTGGCCCCGCAACCCACCCCCAGGCACATGCCCAAAAGAGTAGACAAGTAATCATAGAAATGTGCACAGGAGCGCTCAGGGCAGGGGCGTTCACAGCAGCCAGCAGGTGGAAACCACGTCCACAGAGGAGTGGGTGACGACGGGGCAGATCCGCACGTGGAATATCATTCAGCCTGGAAAAGGAACAAATGCCCAGAAGATTCTGGAAGCCATGGTGCTACACAGAAGGCCAGATGCAAGAGGCCCTGTGTTGCCTGGCTCCTTCATGCGCAGTGTCCAGAAGAGCCGGTCCTCTCACAGGCGGGAGGAGGAGGAGGCCCCGCCCCGGGCCGGCACGTCCCTTCCTCTGGGGAAATGTGGGCTCGGGAGCGAGTCGGGGGCGAAGGTCCCACAGCAGTGTGAGGGACCTGACAGCCCCAGATTGTTCTCTGTGGATTGTTAATGTGAGTTATCTGAATTTCACCTCATTAAAAAATCCATCTGTATAATCCAGTTTAAATACATCTTTCAGGTAGTGCCTATTAAAATTATGTTGACTTGGATCTTTTTAATATTATGAAAATAAACTGCGCTCAGGTGGGAAAATAAAGCAAACTCCTTCCACACTGAATCCTTGGAGGGAGCTGGGCTGTCGCCAGCCAGGCGAGGGCAGAGGCACGCAGTGCCTGCGGGCAGACAGCAGGGCTTGCGTGGAGGGCGCTGCTCTCCAGCCCGTCTTCCTAACACCTCCCACCAGGTCTGACCCCTGTTGCTCCCTAAGGAGCCACCTGCCCTGTCACCAGGGACAGAGGGATGTGGCCCAGAAATTCCTCAGGCCTGACCTTACAGGAGGTGCCTGGAAGGGACCCCCAAAGTGGGGGTTCTCATGGGTAAAATTTCCAAGGGAAGGTCCCCAGAAGAAGCAGGGAGAGGGAGGGGACCCACGGGGCTCAAGGACAGCTGGGAAAAGTAGACTCATCAGGAGGTGGCCTCGCCTGGTCCCCCGAAAACAGACCACACCAGCACCGGCCCCACCTTGGCCAGCCCTTCACACCTGCTCTGCTCGTGGCCGGTCACAGAGGACAGTGCTCCACAGAGGGGCTGCTGAATCGGCCCCTCTGACCAGAACACTCACCCCCCACCTGGTGGCCTTGATAACCAGGGCACAGCCCAGGGGATTGGCCAAATCCCCTCCCTCACCTGGAAGACCCAGGGGACCCCAGCCTGCCTGGCCCTCGGGTCAGCCCTCCTGTGACCTGCAGACATAGGACAACTGCTAGGCTACCAAGAGCCTGTGGAGGGCACCTTGACTATGGCAGGGCTAGGGTGCAGACCAGAGTGACAGAAAGCCAGCCAAGCCAGGCCGTGGTGGCCTCTTATTTTGTTTTGCTTTAAGTGCAGTTAATCTCACAGCTAATATTTAAATGGATAAGGCAGAAAAAAATTGCCTCCCTTTCCCCCTCTAAATAGATTTAGCCCTCATCTGGCGACATGAGCGTGGTCAGGCACGTGGCTAATGAGCCCCGCAGTGACCTGCCACTTCAGCAACATCACTATGGATTGTGTGGTGACAGTGTTTCCAGGACAGCTGTGCACACTTGAGACCCCATCCGCAGCAGAGACCCCTGACAGCAGGGGCCTGTAGGGCCCCCGGCAGGCTGTGCAGGGGCGCACTGACTGGGGATCCCGGCAGATGGGAGCTGTCTCTCGGCCGTCATTCACCCTTGGGGCAGACAGAAGGTTCCAGTCCTCCCCGGGGCAGGAGCCTCCCGGGTGCCCGAAGGCCTGTTCACAGTTAACGAGCCCTAATTAGTACGCAGAGGGGCAGAGAGGCGCGTGTATGTGGAAGCTTCCCTGTGCTGGCAGTTGCTCCTGTGGGACCGTGATGCTCAGGTTGGAGCCAAGTCCTGGGACACAGGTCAGGGAAGCAGCTGCTCCCTCCTCCTCAAGCCAGCCTCTTCCTCCATGGTCAAAACTGTCCCTGCAGGGTGGGCCTTGCTCCCTCTGGCCTCCCACCCACCAACCCCAGACACTCATCTTGACTCACAGGCCACATCCCCAGGGTCCCTCAGGGCTCTCCTCCTGGGGGCTGCTGAGCAGAGGGACCTGGGAGGGAGCGGCCACCAGGAACCTCTTGGCTGGACCCAGCAGTGAGAGCTGGGGCTGGAAGTACACAGCCCATGCCTCAGGAGTCCTGGGCCTCAGGACACGGCCAGGTGCTCTGGTGAGGAGCAGTGGCACCTGTCACCAAGCTGGAGGGAATATTTATGTCTGGGCACTGTGGCAATTCAGGAGCACAGTCAATGGGATGGTGATGCTCAGAAGATAGCCCGAGGTGGAGGCTGGTCATCCCCGCTGGGATGACAGCCTGGTTCCAAGGGTCCCTCGTCCCTCTGGAGCCCTTCCCAGCTTGCCCACCACCCCCACGCCGAGTGCTGTCTTCCTTCTTCCCACGCACACATCAGCCCACCTCTGAGGACACCCTGGGCCTCTCCTCCCCAGGGACTTCTCAAATCCACCCAGCTCATCTGCTAGCTACCACTGAAGCGACTCTGTGGGACAAATGCCCTGACAGCAGTGGCCAGGAAAGTGTCTGACCCCTTGCTGACCCATCTGCACACTGGTCTCGGTTCCACTGGTCAGAGCTGGGTGGCTGGCTGGGTGTCCCACAGCGCTGCTTCAGGATGCAGAGCAGGTGAACTGACTCCAGAATGGTGGGCTCAGGCCTGTTCTCAAGTGTCTATTCTGAAGCCCAGGCTGGCACAGCAGCCCGAGGCCAGCTCTCCTGACCAGCCAGCCCCCATCTCCCACCTCTGCATCTGCACCTTGTTATGTCGTCCAGAGCCCTGGCTCTGTCCACAAGCTGTTCATTCACATCCTGTGGCCTCATCTGGATTGCCAACTCCCACAGTCGGTGGACGCTGGTGGTCTTCCTCACCTTTGGCCTGGCTCCTGGCACATAGTAGATGCTCAGTGCGTGTTTATAATGAATGAGTCGATGAAGTTGTGCCTGGAACCCAAGGAAAACTCTTACCCACGTGGCTTTTTCTCTATCATTCAGAGGACCGGCTTTACCCCAGGAGCCCACCCAGCCCTGGCTCAACAGCACAGTGAGCCTCCCCCACTGGTTATGGAGGCTCTGATGTGCAGAAAGGAGGAATGAGCAGAGGTCCCCTCTGCCCTGCTCAGCGGTGGCCTCTGCAGAGACTCCTCCTCTGGGTTGCTACCACCCTCCAAGGGCCCTGCAGGATCTCTGTTCCTGGCTTTGCCACAGTGGAGCTGCCCCACACTTGCACAGGGCAAGCCATCAAAATGGGAAAGTCCTGATAAGACCCAGACTTGGGAAGGGCCCAGCAGCCCTCCACCTGCAAGGATGTGCCTGGGGTCCTGCTCCTCCCACAGGGTGGCTGCAGTGGGCAGGCCTGGCACTGCCTTAGCACTCTGGCAAGGAAGGGTGTAGGACACATCCCCGCCAGGGGAGCTGTGGGCAGAGAGCAAAGAAGGGTCAGGTCCCCAGCACAAGAGCCTACAGGTAAACACAAGGTGGGCAGCTGTGGTCAATGACTGGTCAGGCCAGGCACTGCTTCTGCAGCACTGTGGAGATGTCACTAGGGCAGCCAATGGTCCCTGGGAGCAGAATGGAGGGCCCCTGGGATCAGGGGATCAGGGCCTTCTATGCACGAGGGAGTCCCAGGCAAACTGGGACCCCAACCACCCTCCATGAATAATGACAGCCTCAGCCCCCACCCCAGGACCCCTCCTGCACAAGGCCCAGGGCCAGGCAGGGACGGAAATCAGAGCCTAGAGACACCCACCCACGCACACTCTCCCTGGAGGGAGGGAAGGACTGCCCGAGGGGAAGGGTCTCACCAGTCAGCGGCTTGCCTGGGCCTCACGGAGATGTCCACAGAGGACAGAAGGGCCCAGGGCCCCTTGGCCATGCATCCCAATCCCTCAGCCCCTGACCGAGGGTCTGCCTGCGGCCCTGCCTCCTGTAGTCCTCCACCCTGTTCTTCAGTGGCCTCTGGCTCTACAGCAGGAGGCCTCAGGTCTCCCACACACCATGAGGCAGGTTTGGACGCAGCTTGTCCACCAAGCTCTGAAGTCAGGCCCTGGCCTCCTGACTGCCCCGCCACCTGCCTTGGTGTCCAGGTGAGGCTGGAGGACAGGAGCCCACCAGGGCCGGTACCCAAGGGCTGGAGCCTCTGGTCCAGAAAGTGAGGGGAGTGGAGGCCTGGGAGAGGCCGGCTGCCCTGGAGAGATCGCAGATGGCCTATATGTCCCTGGGCCCGGGGCTGCTGGCCTCCAAGCTCCAAAGCACCCAGCTGAGAGCTGAGGGACATGGGGAAGGGGACAGGAGGCCCTGTGGGGTCTCTCAGGCCGGAGCTGCCCTGCATCCAGGCCTCGCCACCCCCTCTCCTGCAGGATCCGCTGAAGGGGCTTCATATGCCCAACACCCAACCAGGCCACTCCAAGGCCTCTGGTCCATGAGACCCCCAAATCTAAACCTTCCTCCGTCACCCACAGCCCCATGCCTAGACACATACACCTCAAGGGCCGTCCAGGTTTCTTCTGGTCCAGGTTCCCAAAGCCCTGCCTCCCCTGCTGGGTTCCCGGTGTTGCGACAGAGGCCCAGCATGCAGAGCTGGCCACCACCTTAGAGGGCACCCTTGCTGTCACACCAGGCAGAGAGGCCCTGAGAGGCTGAGTGCCACGCCAGGGCCACCTGCCTATCCAGGCTGGCTGGGCACAGCTGCCTAGCTCGCAGAGGCTCTTCCCAACCCCAGGAGGCCTGGCCGAGCAGGGACAGGGACCCACAGACCAGGCTGCGTGATGAGCGCGGCAGTGGCTGAAGAAGAAAGAGCCTTCAGTGACCGCCCCCAGGCCTCTGCTGGGACCAGGCCGTCCTGCACTGGCAGCCACCCAACTGAAACAGGCTATTTTAGGTAAGCACACCCTGCCACTCCGGCCAACACGCCATCAGCATTTATTTGCCTAACTCAAAGGGGGAAAGTGCCGAGAGGCAGGCACTGAAAGTGAAAAGCATCCGCGCCCGTCAAGACTGCGGGCGCACAGCCAGCCGCTCCTCGGCGGACCTCTGCGCTTGCCCTAAATTTAACCAGCTGGAAATCCTTTTTTAAGTTGCCTCCTATTCAACCTTTTGAAATAAAGATCTGCCTTTTAATGGGAAATCTGCTTCCCGTGGTGGAGCGGGAGCCGGCACTGTGGCCGGGCCCGTCCTCCTGGACAGCCCCCGCCTGGTCTTGGCTGCAAACCCAGGGGAGCACGTGTGCAGGGAGAGGGGTGCTGACGGTCAAGGCCACTGTCCCTGGGCTGAGGGTACATTCTCAGACAACAGGCACAGAGGCTTCCGTAGAGAAAGCAGGAAATTAAAAAGCAACAGCAATAAGAAGATGCCCTGCCAGGAAAATAAATAAGACATTTTCATGCTTGCTCACGTAAGTGCCAGGCGGGGCTGTGGGCACCAAGAGCCAGCAAACAGGCAGGCCTGGGTTCAAGCCCCAACACAGCCTCCTGGCTCTGGGTCTGAGCAGCTCACAGAGCATCCCTAGGTCTCAGTCTCCCCATCTGCAAGTTGGGGTGATGCCAGCAGCTGCTTCCTGGAGCCACTGCACAGATGGAGTGACTGGTGGCTCAAGTGCCACCAAATCATATAACAGGCCACAGGCTCTGTCCTGGAGATGGTTTGTTACCCAGTCACATGGGAGGCGGAGTCACGGGGGACGAGGGGCTTAGTCAAAGCCCAACTCTGAGGCCCTGGCTGTGAGGGGGGCACCTGAGGGTCGTAGGAACTAAGACAAGGCCTTCACATCTTACGGCCTCCATGAGAGACGAGTCAGGTGTGGTCGTGAACCTCAAAGCGGGCAGACCTCGGGTAGACCCGGCTGCAGAGACGGCAGGAGACGAGAGCTGACCACGAGGGGCTGGGCAGGGGAAGGGCCAGTGCGGGAGCAGCTGGCACTCTGCTGGCCAGTAGTGATGGAGCCTGTATGCAGGTGAGCGGGGAAACGAAGGGTGAAGGAGCCCTAGACGGCGCCCCCAGGGAACCTCCTGTCTGCCTAGGGAGGGAAGCTGGGACGCAGCAGGCCAGAGAAGAGGGCCGCCAGTGAAAGCCGGCCCGCGCTCCTCACAGGCACACACACGCGGGACGTGTGCACGTCTGAGCCCTGCTTTGGCGAGGAGACTGCCCAAGGGCTGTCTGTCATGTGTACATGCCGCATCTGCTCCTCAGGAGGTGCCCTGACACTGTGACCCAAGGTCTTCAGCACCAGGCCTCCAGGTTCCCCAGCTGTCCCCTCCTGTGTGACCAGTGGCCAAGAGGACCCTGAACCAAGGAGCAGGGACTTCCTTCTCACTGGGCTGCACAAGAAGAGCCCGTGGGGGAGCTGGGATTATGGCGCAGTGGTAGCCTGCTCGCCTAGCGCGCATAAGGCACTGGGTTCGATCCTCAGCACCACATAAAATAAAGATATTCTGTCACCTACAACTAAAAAATACACATTTAAAAAAAAAAAAGAAGAGCCCGTGGGAGGCAGCGCCAGGCCTGAGAGATAAGCAGGTGCAACATGAGGTGGGAACTCCCCGGTGGCAGGAGCAGCTCCCAGCAGAGGCCCAGAAGCTGGAACATACTGAAGCTTGCTGACCAGGACATTGGTGGAGAAGAAATGTCCAGAGAGGCGGGATGACCACAGAGCGTCAAGTGGCAGGACCAGTGGGAGCACTAGCCTTGCTCAGAAGACCTCCGGCCAACAGCAGGACGCAGGAGGGACGGCAGCCTCAGGGGGGATGAGCTGGGGACCCAGGCCAGGGCTTCTAATGGCTCCACGGAGATACAACCCACATGCCGCCCTGGTGTGCATTTAAAGTGCAAACTTCAATGGCCTCTAGCATATTACACTGCTGGGGTCGAAACCGTGGCAAAATATACCCAGCGTGGGTTTGATCATTCGTTTTCCCTCAGCGTCCAGTTCAGTGGCACCAAGCACACTCACAATGGCACACGACCACAGCCATCTACCTCCAGAGCTTTGTCATATCCCCAAACAGAAACTCCGCACCCACCCAGCAAGAGCGGCTGGCTCCTGCCCCTGCAGCCCTCCAGCCCCGGCGACCTCAGGTCCACTTCCTTCCCTGGGTCTGCCTGTTGCAGACTCAGTGGGACCAGAGCTGTGACGCTCATTGCACTGGGCATAGTGTCCTCGAGGTCCAGCCACCTTGACGACAGCCTGCGTGGGGCTTCGTTCCTCATTACAGTCAGATAACTTTCCACTGTGTGGACACGCCACATTTTGTCTAGTCATTCTGCTGTCCAGGGGCACAGGTCACCTCCACATGGCCACTGCCCAGAACACGGCAACAGGCCTGTCCCGAGTCACGCACAGGGGCTCAGCACCCGTCTCCACACAGGTTCACTCTGTGCTTTTGAACTAAAACAGATGCATGGAGCCCCTGAAGAGACGAATGTGCCTGGCTTCTTACGAAGCCACAGCTGGAAGTGGGGTAAGACCTCAGCAAGACCAGGGAGGGGCACCGAGGGACAGTGGCAGAGCAGCTCAGAGAAAGAATCGTGAGGTGGTAGAAGCAGAGAGGAGACACTCAGAGACTCCTCAGATCTCAGAGCCAGGACAGAGGAGGTGGCGACGTGGAGGAACGTGGGGTGGGGACAGTTTGGGGATCGTGGGATCTAGAAAGTGACTCTGAATCCTCAGGCAAATCACTCCCAGGTAAGACCCTCTCCAAGGGCCTTTAAAGACAGAACACGCCCACCACAATGGCCACCATGGAAAAGGCTCCCTGTATAGAGTACTGGCAAGGACGTGCGTGGTGAACACAGCCACTGAGAGAGGGCAGGGCACCCACCAAGAGGGCAGGGCACCCAGGAGTGCTCTGTAAAAGGTGTGGCAGCATCTGCTGGAGCTGGACATCTGCTGCACCCAGTAGCCCCACTGCCCAGAGGCTTAACACTCAGGGCCATCAGACACGGATCCAGGGATGTTCATTAGCAGCTTTATTTATGGTGGCCACAGAATCTGGGAGCAGCTCAAATGCCTGTCAGCTGTGAGCACATTGTGGGTACACTGTGGGTAGCTGGAGAACCCCATGGCCACGAGAGCAGAGGTCCTCTCCATGGAGAGCCCGTGCGTCTCACAGACACCACCCAGGGAAAGGGGCAGACCCCAGGGACCAGGCTGGGGCTTCCCTCTCTGTGAAGTTCAGGAATAGAAAGGACCAACCCACAAGGACACCAGGAAAGAGGACTCTTTCAGGACCCTATCTACACAGACAACTGGATCTTCCAATGTGTTACAGAAAGTCCTGAGCCCACTGATGGAGACTTAGGGTGACAGAGAAGAGGACAGCCCCATGCACAAAGCCCCAGGCTCCTGGGGGCATCAGGGCCCACACATAGGAGAGAGAGTCAGACACACCAGATGGTGTGTCCCTGCAGGGACCTAGACCCTGGACGGGGCAGAGGGGAGTCAGTCCAAGCCCAGAGCCCTCCGCCTGGCTTCTGAGGATGAGGCTACACAAGGAAAGACTCAGAGCAACATCACTGTGAGCAGGGGGATGCTGGGCAGGAGGGCACCAGGCAGCCTGGTGGATGTACTGTGGGAAACTCTTGGATCAAACCCCTAAGGTACACTTCATTGCCGAGAGGTCAACATTTAGGTAGAAAGACAGGGGCTTATGAGGGAACCCCTTGGGGTTCTTGGTTTCCCCAAAGACAGTCACAACCTAATCGCAGAGCCATTACGTTCTCTGTGAACCTCATCTCCACGGCCACATTACCTTGCCAGGCAAAGGGGCCGCCTCGGGTGGACCTTGAGATGGGAGGGTCTCCTGGCTCATCCAGGTGGACCAGCGTAATCACAGGTCCTGCACAGTGGAGGAGGGGGCAGGAGAGGGCAGAGCCGTGTCCTGGGATGGAGCTGAAGGAAAGAGCCACACTCCAGGACTGCAGGTGGCCACCAGAGGCTGGAAAGAGAAGAAAGCAGGTTCTCCCTGGAGCCTCCAGAAGGACCAGCCCTGCCCACCCCTGAACCTTAGCTGGTGAGACCCATGCGCAGCCTGTAGGCTGCAAGGTGAGGGCCATGGGCTGTTTCAAGCACTAAGGTAGTGTTGAGTCCGCATGCAGTGGTACACCTGGGAATCCCAGGGACGCAGGAGGCTGAGGCAGGAGGATCACAAGTTTGAGGCCAGCCTAGGCAATTTAGTGAGACCTTGTCTCAAAATAAAAACTAAAAGCCTGGGGGTTTAGCTCAGTGGTAGAGCACCCCCTGGCTTCAATCCTTAGTACAAAAAAACAATTGCAGTGACTTGATGGGAAGTGTGGCTGTCCGGATGCCAGCACTCTCGCCCCTTCTTCCTTTCCGCTGCCCCCCCGGCCCCTTTCTCCTCCCACAAGCCTCCCTTCTCTCCAACCTCAAGGGCTGCTCCCCCAAGCAGTGCCTTTGGGAAGCTGCACACCACAGGCTGGGAAGCAAGGCACCGTCAAGGGTCAGGGTGGAGAAATCTTGCTGGCTGGAGACAACTGGCCATGCAGGGAACGCATGGCGGCTTATATAATTCCATCCCCACGGCCACAGCCAGGCAGCAGGCTCCACGCACACACACAGATACACACAAAGACCTGTGCACACAAGCACCAGAATGCACTCGTGGACAAGCACAGGCGCCAGCTCCCATCGGGAGCCCTAGCACACACCTGGTCCCAGGGCGGCGGGGGCTACTACAATCCACTTGCCTGTCCCCTCCTGCCCCCCGGGACCAGGTGCTGCACTTGCCAGTACCCTAGGCCCCTCCCTGGTCAGCCATGGTTCAGCTGGGCTTGAAGGAAACTGGCCTGGCTGGGCTCCAGGAAAGAGGGTTTGTGTCCTGAGCCTGTCCAGTGCCGTTGCCCATGCAGACATGTGTGACCAGCTGGGCCGTGCCCCTGTCTCTGGGCAGCTGTGTGCATGTGTGATGGACCCTGAGTCTCCTGCATCAAGTCCCTGCATCTTGAGGCCTCATCTCAGATGCTCATGTTCTCCCCCACCAAGGCCCATTGCCTGGGGTAGCTGGGGTCTGCCAGTGCAGCCCTGGGTGGGGGCGATCCCCCTGGCAGCCCCTCCCATGGCTGCAACAGAGTAGCCCAGCTCCCAGGACAGGCCAGCAAGGGAGGACAAGGACAGAGGACAGAGAGGCACTCTGATTTCCATGACAACAGCAGAGTCCAGGCTGCCTGTGTGGGAATGTGATCCCTGAGACACGGGGTCTGCCCACTTCAGTCCCAGACCAATACCAGGGTCTGGCACCCGCTGTGTGTGCACCTTTGTGGGCACATATGTGTGTATTCAAGGCCAGGGAAAGCTGTTCCTGAAGGCTGGGCGTAGGGAGGGAAGGGGACCCTGGCCCAGGCACCAGACCTGCAGAACCCCAAAGCAGCGCATTCCCCTGATCTTAGGAGATGACCTGGGTGGGGCAGGGACAAGGGGAATGGCTGAACTTGAGACAGGACCCTTGAGGCCTAGGGACGGTACCTGCAGACGTCAGGGTGACAGGAGGAGATGAGCAGCACAGGTGGGTTCAGGGCCTCCAGCCAGCCCTGCCACTCCCACCCACCTGCCACTGTCCCCTGAGGGGCTCAGGACCTGGTAAAGCTCTGCCCACCCGGGTCGTTTGCAAAACTGACCCGTTGTGTGAGTAAATGTGAGTTCTCACTGGGCCTCAGGCACAGCATGACATGACAGGTAGCCATGCAACGTGCTGAGCAGCTCTGCTAATGCTGAGCACCCACCCAGCAGGGAAGATGGTCCTGGGGAGACAGGGACCCTCTGGTCCCCAGCCCTGGCACCCTCAGATCTATCAAGAAATTCTGCCATGGTGCCTGGTCATCAGGGACTCGAGGCCTCCTGACTGCCTGGTTGTGGGCAGAAAAGCAAAGGGAGAAATTGATCTGGTTCACCCCTTAAATGAAGATCCGAATCACCCGAGAGTCCAGGCTGCAGTCTGGTTGGCAGAATTCGATTTGTTTCTGTTAATTCACAGAAAAGGAGGCCCAGGAAGAGAAGAGCCGTTCTGCTATGAAAGCAGAGCTGTTGCTTTGTTTTGGTTAAATAACATGCGTAACATCCCATGGCCTGTGCAGAACCCAAGCGGGCACGGCCTGGCCAATTTCTGCTTCCGGGTCACAGAGGCTGCAGCTCGGGGGCTGGCTGGGGCTTTGGTCTCTCCTCAGTCTGGGTCTCCTGGGGGAGGGACTGGCTTCCCAGCTCCCAGGGTTTCTGCAGACTCATCTCCGCCTGCAGGTCCCGGCGTTTCCTCTGGCTGATGGCAGCTGCTCTTGGTTTCCAGGAACAGCTCTGCCTTTGCCACCAGGCCCTCCCTCCAGGCAGCGGGCAAGGGTCTCTCCAGTCCACTACCATGCATCCTGTTTTCAAAGTTGGTTTTGATAAGAGAAATACAGCCACCTCGCAAAAGACAGAATTAGAACTGAGGAGGAGAGGGAGGAAGCGAGGGGAAGACAAGCTGGGCCTCGGCACCTGCCTCTTCTGGTCCTCCCTCTCCTCCTCCGCCTCCCTCTGTCCCGCATTCCCTCTGGTCCTCCTGCCTCGCCTCAGCCCCCTCCTGGTCCTAGCAGGTTGTGAGGCTCTGAGGAGATGTGAAGGAGGGGTGGCCAGGAGGCCCCACTGCCGGCTACACGTCAGACCTGGTGACCTTGGACTCATCACAGGCCTCTGTACATCAGGCTCTCCAGAGAAACGGCCACTGGAGAGAAGGCGGGGGCTCTGAGGGAGCAGCTTGGCGGCTGTGGATGCGGAGTCCCAGGCCCGCGCGAGCCCGGGGGCCAGTGGCAGATGCAGAGTTCACAGGCCTGAGAGCAGAAGTAAGACATCCCCACTCAGTTGGGCAGGAGGGAAAGCGTAAGGCCCTCCGTCCTCTGCTGTGTGCTCTGGACAGGATGGAGGAAGGCCACCCACACCGGGGAGCACACTCGCTTCACCAAGTCCGCAGACCCATGCAGACTTCTTCAGAGAACCCAGGAGGGAGGCCTCGCCTGGGCCCCTGAAGCGGGCAGGTTCACAGGTAAGCTAATCCCCACCTCCCGCCTCCCCACCCGGCCTGAGGTGCAGCAGTGGCATGTGGCCCGCAGTGACCACGCAACAGCACTCACAGTCCAGGCCCTTGCAGCGCAGGGCAGGGATCTGGGAACCTGCAGGGACAGCAGAGACTGGAGAGTGAGACCAGGAAGGACCTGCCCCACGGCCTGGAGCCACAGAAGGCAGGCTAGCGCTGTTTGCAGCCTCAGAGCGACTCCCCACTGACTCCCGGAGCCCCCAGGGCCTGGAGACGGCCGTCCTGGCTCCCTGGGGGCTCCCTCCCAGCCGGTCAGCCTCACCTCTGCTCTCTCTGCGCACGGCCTCAGCTTTCCCTGGATGCCTGCAAAAGATGTCACTGCCCCAAACCCCTGGCCACACCCCGTGAAGCTCTGGTCGCAGTTCAGACTTCACGGAGGTCCTCCATTAGGGAGCAAGTGGTAACCCTCAGCAAGGCTCACTGAAGCCCTCACCTCCAAGCTCAGAAGGTGCCCAGCTGGGACACAGGGTCACTACAGACGTAACCAGGACAACGAGGTCACACTGGAGAGCAGTGGCGCTTCATCCAGCGTGACAGTCCTTGTAAGAGAATGCAGACACAGGCCACAGGAGAAGGGATGCAGGAGGAGGCCAGGTGACAACAAAGGCAGGCTCTGGAGCCACACAGTCACACGGCCCACCCTGACCGCAGAGAGAACAGGCTCCTGCTGTTCCAAGCTGCCCAGCCCGGGGTCCTTGCTACGGCAGCCACAGGGCACTGGGCCCGTGCTGGGGTCCAGACCAATCAGCCACCTCCTCAGTATGGACTGCCCGGCTGGAACCACAGGACGGGGCACCAGAACCCAGCTGGGCTGCACACCCCGGCCTGTGGCTGCCCCGGGGACTCGGGCGCCTGTGCCTGCTCCCTGCAGGAGCCGCTGAAAGGGGGACAAAGACCTCTTGGAGTTGAAAAGCCACGAGTGAGGAGCTGCTCCCAGGCCCAAAGAACCACAGAAACGCAGAACAGCCCAAAGCCAGGCCAAGCCCAGCCCTTCCCAGGGGAGCTGGAACCTGGGCCGAGGCCATAGGCCAGGATGCAGAGTGAGCAGGGGCAGGAGGACACACACACTGGGCTCCCTGCACGGTCACTGCGGACATGACCAAACATTTGTGACAGCTGACCAGGAATGGGCACCTCGAAGAGGGACCAGAGACCCCCATGACTCTTTCTTCCCTCTCTGTCTCTGTCTTGACGCTGCTCCCCAGGTCCTTCCAGCCATCAAGGTCTTGAGGGGCAAAATCCCTGAATGATCAGAAAACAATAGTGACCGCGTTTCCTTTGCTTAAGGACAGGCTTTTGGCTCTGGAGGCCCCAGGGCTGCTCATCTTTCTTGCCCACCCTACCCGCCTACAGAAAGGAAAGTAGAGAACCACCCAGAAGTCAGAGCAGATGGTCCCCAAGTCCCCAACTTGCTCCCTCCAGAAGCTTTATTCTGGGCTCTGTCCACTCACAGGCCACCAGCCTCACTAAGGGGTGGCCAGTGGTAGGTGTGCAGGCGGGGCGCCGATAAACAAGGGTTTCTGCTTAGCGTGTCCTGTTTTAGGGAAAAGCCACCGGGGCCTGGGGCAGCAATTCCAGATGCAGGGAGAAAATGGCCGTCCAAAAAAAAGTATGAAGAAGGAAACATTTTAGTGAAAGACATTAAAATATAAAGCAGCGATGCATTTTTAAACACTCTTCACTGTGTTCCCAAAACCCTCAACCCCCTTCCAGAGAGCACGCGAGAAACTGGAAGCGTGACTGAAACTGTCCCTCTCTCGTTAGCCGTGTCCTGCCCGCTCCCCGGCCGCTCCATCCAGGTCAGCCTGCTCGGGCCTGGGGGGCGGATGTCCATGGGGGTGTGGCCAGGGGACAGCGGACAGAGCTGCCGGCCTGTGCGGAATTTTTCCTGTATTATTTAACACCAGCGCTTCCAGCCTGTGCCGGTGCAGTGACGTTCCCAGCAGAGGAACCATGACCCAAGGAATATTTGCAAAAAGCCGAGTTAGGTAAATATTTTATGCCCATTAATGCGATGCCTGGACGATGGGCGGGGGTGGACGGGGAGGGGAGCACATGCCATCACACATGCCCAGGGCGGCCAGGGTCCCTGCACGTGGACCAGCTCCCCTGCCTGTGGGGTCCCTGTCCCTCCTGGGGAAGGGCCATCCACCCTCCAGGGGCACTCTTGGAGGACCTGCCTGGTCCCATGGAGGTTGAGTACAGCCATCACCGAGCTCCGGTATCCACACTGCAAAAGGAACTGCTTCCAGGAGTGGCTCCAGTCCTCAAGCTGATGTGGTCCCCAGAGTGGGGCCCCAGGCCTCGCAGTGAGATGAGACTCCTCAGGACCCACACTAGGTGAGACCCAGCATCCCTGCAGAACAAGCTCCCCTGCTCAGCACCCTCTCCCTCACCAGGAAGCCACACCGGCCCCCTCAGCCCCCTCAGGCCACGCTCTCCTCTTTGCTTTAGGTTTCAGGTATCCAACAAATTACCTGTTGGCCTGGTGGGGAGGCCTCACGCCCCAGCCACGCACCTACAGCCAGAGTGGACACTGGGCTCCACAGGGGCCAGTCGTCCTCGACACCCTCGCCACCCGGTGTGGGCTCACTGCATTTTGGCTGACAGTGTATGTGGGGGGTCCCTGCCACACCTGCAGCAGAGACTGGAGGAAGGGGGCCTAAGTACATAGCACACAGGGCCACATGCCACCTGCAGTCCTGGGAGTCCCCACCAAACCTTGGGCCTCAAATCCAGGGCAGCGGGGCTACTGAGGGCAGGGCCTCCTCCGGAGGGCATCTGGAGGGCTAAAGGTGGGTGGAGCAGAGGCCCGGGCAAGCTGGGCGCTTTTGCTGGTCTGTCCTTCATGAATTCTGGCCTTGCTCTGCTGGGAGAGGGCCCAGCTTCCCTGGGCAGGAAAGAGGAGAAGCCAGAGGGACAGTGGAGGGACCTGCAGATAGGCTGTGGCCCCGGCAAGGCGGACAATCTCTGTGTGAAGGTCTGAGGCCTGTCACAGGAAGTCCCTCCTCCAGCAGGTGAGGAGGCACAGGTGGGGGTGGGGGTCTGGCTTCCTTCCGGGGGCCTGGAAAGAGCGACAGGCATGGGGCGTTGGGAAGGGCAAGGGGTGGGGCAGAGGGGCGGTGGGCACAGCAGGAGGGTGCTGTGGTGTGTGCTGCTCTCAAGTTCCCGGTGAAATGACCCGGGGCAGGACTGAGGGCCAGGCCCTTCGGGAGGTGATCAGGTCATGAGCGCTCCTTCCTCTCTGTGGGGTTAAGACCACAAAAGCAGCCTCTGGGACATCAGTCCTTCCTGTCTTCCTGTCTCCTGCCACGTGAGGACACCGTGAGGGAGCAGAGAGCCGCCCTCACAGGTGTGAGGCAGCAGGCACCTTGGCCTTGGACTTCCCAGCCTCCAGAACTGCAAGAAGACAGATGCCTGCTCTTCTGAATTCCCCAGTATCAGGCGTTTTGTTATAGCAGCATCAATGGACCAGGACACTGGAGGGGGGCAGGCACACCCAAGGGGGCAGGGCAGCCGGCCTAGGGGCCTGGCGCGGGAAGGTGTCGGGCGCCATCAGGGGCAGCAAGGAGGCGCTTGATCAGGATGCGCCCCTACTGCAGATCAATGGCTGCCGGAGCCATTAGCCACGAAAATGAGACAGAAGCGAAGGGCCTGATAGGCGATCGATATCAGGTTAACCAGGACAGACAGGAAAGGGCCCAGCAGAGGACATCAGAGGCCAGCAACTGACCTCAACCAGAGGAGGCCGCCTAGACAGTCTGTCACACACCCGCCAGCCAAAGCCCCACTGCCAACAACATGGTCAGGCTCAGGTGGCCTCAGAGAAATGCAGGGACAACAGACACGGGGCCTGCCGGACACTGGGTCCCCTGGACATTAGGGTCTGCTGGATACTGGGCCTACCAGAGCTGGATGTGCCAGGACAGCCAACTGGCTTCACCAAAGACAGGCAGCCTGTGGGGCTCACTGGCAGCCACAGAGTGCTGGCTGGTGTGTGTCCAGGGCACGTGTCTAGGAGGATGCTCTCGGGACAGAGGACAAGCTGGAGAATCCAGGTCACTGCACAGGCCAAGCGCCCAGCAGTTACCGCGAGGCTGTCAGCCCAACCCGACTCCCACCCAGCTGCTCTCCAGCCACGGCTCACCTCCCAGGAGAGGTGAGCAGGGGCTGCTTTCAGTGTGACCCACCAACCAGAGCCAGGAGCTTTTTCCAGAAGAGGAGAGGCACTGCCCATTGCCCCCCATCCTGTAGACTCACAGACACCCATGCAGCTGTGTGACCTCAGGTGGGCTGCCTAACCTCTCTGGGCCCATTCAGAGACCCCTGAGAGTTAAGCTGAGTGATGTAGGTGGAGTTTGCCCAAAGCCTGGACACAGCAAACACATTTCCACTGTCACCTGCATGCCTGTGTGTGCCCATGTGTGTATACTACCTGAACATGTGTGTGCTTGTGTGTACACGCACATTTTCCAGCCCCGCTGTTGGCTGCAGGAGCAGATGCTCCCTCTGCTCCCAGACAGGCTGGTTTCATCTAATTCCCGTGACACTTCCATCCAGGAGCTCACCGAGGAGAAGGCAGCAGCCATGCTCCCCTGGGCGCTAGACGAGGCCTGGGGACTCAGGCAGGGCAGAGCTGAAGCCGCCTGAGGCCCATCCTCCGCTCCCCTCCCTGTCACAGGCCCCACAGGGCCTCTTCCCCTGGCTCCCCAAAGCCTTCCCGGCCCAGCCAGCACCCTCAGGTCTCAGCACCAGCAGACCCAGGCCTGGGACCCCTTGAACCTGGTCAGGTACCAGCCCCCCTTGGAGGACCCCGCCAGGCCCCAAGCCTCTCTGTAAATGGGATCATGAGTCTCCAGAGGGCCAGGAGCACCACACCAGCAATCCCAACGGTCCCTAAGCAGACAGGCTCTGCCAAGTCCTCAGCACAAGGGGTCTGGGGCTCCCCGGATGGGACCAGGAAGCCCTCCTGCCTTCCAGACCTGCCAGGACTTCTCTAGCTGCAGGGGCAGAGCACAGGATCTGCCCAGAAGACCAGGGCCCAAGGCAGAAATTAGCACCCTCTGCAGCCCAGAGCGACGAGGCAGGGCCAGGAGGCCCCTGGGACACCCCGCTGAGACCAGACACCCCTGTAAAGGTAGGGGCAGGGGGAGGGAAAGGACGGAGGCGGACATTGGAGCAGACAGAAAACGGAGGGGAAGAGCCCACAGGGCCAGGGAGCCGCCCTTCTGAACATGACAGCCGCCAGCCTGGGAATGTGGACAGGACACCCAGGAAGAGGGTGAGGGCCGCGGCCTCTGTGCCTGCTTCCACACCACCACAGTGGGCACCGCTCCTAGCACCGCAGGGCGTGTGCCAAAGGAGCTCGAGGGCGGGGCCCACGCCCACAGCAGCGCAGCTCCCTGGATGACTAAGCGCCCGCCATGGAGAGGGCCCAGGTGACATTGCATACAACAAGTGCTCCTGTGAAAACCAGCACACACGTGCTCATGGCAGCACAACTCCCAGTAGCCAAAAGGCCACAGCCTGGGGTCCATGGATGGAGAGGCGCGGGTGGTGGTGTGCGCTCGGCCGTGGGAGGAGGCGGCTCCTGCAAACGGATGGCCAAAGACCTGGTGCCCAGGACACGTACTGCACAATCCCTAGCATCCAGAGCAGGGGCAGAGGCACAGCCACGGTGGCCGGGGCCTCCCTGCCCGGATGAGGATGTTCTAGACTCCCTGCGCTACCTGACTTCCACCTAAACAAAATTAAACTTAAAAAAATACAGTTTAGCCGACAGCGACACTAATAGCAAGCGCTCACAGAAGGTAGCTGGGTGCTCCAGGGTTCCCAGGGCTGTGACCCAGTCCATCGCCACAGCCACACGCGCAGTGGGTGTCACACTGCTCCCTTTCACAGCCAAGGAACCGGAGCTCAGACACCGTGAGTGACTTCCCCAAGTCCCCCCAGCAGCCAAGCAGCCAAGAGGGAGCAGAGAGGAGTTCACACCTCACAGTCTGACTCTTGGAGATGGAGTTGGGGAGGAATTCAGGAAGAAAGTGACAGGAAGTGGGCAGGGGTTGGTGACAGCCACCCCAGACTGGAGGGCAGAATCCTGGACCCCCAGAGCTGGAGTTGGGAGGACACTGCTCCAAGGAGCCAAAGGGGCAGGCAGAAGAGGTGGAACCCTCTGCTGGCGCCTAGGGAGGAGGCCCTGGAGCAGAAGCCAGGTGTGCAAAGTGACCTCCCAGAACTCGACCTGGCCCCAGCCCCGCCCGTGCCACTCCCACACCACCCTAGAGAAGATGGGTCTCTCCAAGGAACTCCCTGCTCCCAAATACCCGCACCAAGGAAGCCAGCCCAGCTCGCGGCCCGCAGCAAACGGTTGTCCCAAAGGCTTTTCTTGAAATAAGTTCTTTTTTAAAAGGTACTTCTGGCTTGTCCTTACCTACATTGGAACCAAGCTTGTAAATTCCCCTAGTGCCTCAGACCCCAGGACGCACCTGCTGCCCTCCACCTCTGGGACTAAGGACAGCGGCGCTGGAGAGCCCAGCGTCCCCTCCCCAGGAAGTGACACCCCTCGTTCCACTACCCCTCCCCGCACTGTGTTCGGCTGGCTGTCTATGACACAGGGCCTGGGAGCTAGTGGGACACACTGCACCTTAGTCCTGCTGTCCCCTCATCTGCCACCACAGCTTTGTTCCTGGGTGCATCCCAAGACCTCCAGGGAACCCTTTAGCATGGTGACCCTGGGCCATGAGGGACTGCCAGGAGCGGACTGTGAGACCCCAGGCAGGGAACACCCAGTCCTAAGCCCAGGGACAGAAAGGACCGTTGGGATTGCCGGTGTGGTGCTCCTGGCCCTCTGGAGACTCCTGATCCCTCACCCTCTTCCCGGCCCCCTTCCTGGGAGGCGGAGGACCCAAGTAGGCCTGAGCCACAGCCATCCTCGGCCTCATCCCAAGTCAGCCCGAGGTGGACGGGAAAAGCCCCTGCAGGGGCCGGAGCAGATGGGCGGGCTCCGGACCCCTACCCGGCCCACCATCTGTCCTGACAGTCCTCCGTCTGCCCAGGCAGCCCCTCCTCCCGGTCCACCATCTGCTGCCCTGCTAGGTCCTCCTCCTGGCTCCTGGGGCCCTTGGAGGGATGGAGCAGGCGCCAGAGCCCGGCCCTGGCTGCCTCCGTCCAGCCCCATCTGGCACCTCCTAGGCAGGGCAGAGGGGCCTAGGCAGGGTGCAGGCATCTCCGGGCAGCTGAGGGCCCTTGTGGACTGTCTCAGGACAAGGCATTAGGGGAGAAGCTCAAGTAGACAAGCTGCCCTCTTCCTCTGCCCATGCAGCCAGGGCAGGAGGGGCACGGCCACATGGAAGGTCCCCACTAGGTGGTCCTTGGCCAGCCCTCATCCAGCCTCACTTCCTCTCAGCCCACCCTACCCAGCTCTCCAGGGCCCTGCAGTGCTGGGCAGTGCCTGCCCCCTCCCTGGAGCCCCAGTGCCCAAGAGAAAAAGGAGTTGCTTCCATCAAGGATGCAGGAGGGGGCACTGACCCCCAAGTCCAGGAGAAACCCTGCCCCAAGGTCTGGCAGCCAAAGCCAGGCTCTGGTTTGGCAACTCCAATCTTCCAGGTTGTTCACTCTGAAACGAGAGGGCAGGGCCTCCCTGGCGCCCCTCACAACGCGGGCCCTGCAGCCATGGCAGTTCTACCAAGCCCTGAGCCGGAGTGCATCGGCCCACACCACCCACAGCACCAGAGGAGACCGCACCAAGGCTCAGGCAGAGAGGACCCTTGGGCTCCCGCCCTCCACGGGTCTCAAGGGCCCTATGGGGTTCTCCCTCCTCATGAAACACCCCACTCACGACCCCCACCCGGATCCTGCTCACTTGTGACCTGGAACATCAGGGCATGCATTCCACTTGGGACAGGAGCAGACTACAGCCTGGAGGACAAGGGAGGGTCCGGAGGACAGGGGAGGGTCCAGAGGACTGTGACTCCTGTGATCCTGGCTGTCGGGAGGGCAGGGCTGGGTCTGCCTGTTGGGGAGGTCGGCCCGGCCTGTGCCTGGGTGGGTCCTCATGCAGGCCACAGAGCACAGCGCCTGACACATCAGCCCCTTTCTCTGGTCCCACAGCCCCCCTTTCCCACCTGCATAATGGTGCCCAGCAGCAAGGACAGCCAGGAACTGGGGACAGGTAGGCCCAGGACAGGTGGCCAATCGGGGCCCATCCCATCCCCACCCTCCTGCCAGACCCCCAGAAAGAGCAGCTTCCACAGACCCATTCTGCCGACCCTCATTGTCACAGGGATCTGGAGCCTGGGGGCCCTTCCCCACCTCAAGCTGGAGCTGGGCCTAGTCCACCACACAGCCACTGACACTGCCCCTCCAGGTCCTCGCTCCAGTGACACCCTGGCTGTGGCCCCCACCCTCCGTCCCTCCATGTCCTGCTGGAGGTGGCTGCAGTGATCAAGCACATGTCCGTTTTCCTGGAGGAGCTGGTGGGAAGGAAACCATGTTGCACTTTCCCTTGTTGGAGCACCCAGGTCGGTAGAGAGGAGGGGCCGGGTGGGGCCACCTGGCTTTGCAGCTGGCTTCACCTCTGAGCTTGTCCTCACTGTTGGGGTCAGAACCCCAAACTCACCTCCACGCCCCCTGCAGGGCACAGGAGACTCTGTGTCCCCTTGGCTCCCCCGGGGCCTGACTGGAGGATGTGGGCAGTGGAATAACTGGGGGACCAAGTGTTGGAGACCCCAGCCCAAGATGCGCCCTCAGAATCCCAGGTGCCAAGCTGGCGCATTCATGGCTAGACAGCGCCACCTGTTGGACACTTCAGAGACGACCAACGCCAAAGTCGTTTTGCTCTTGGTGCTGGGTTTTTGAGCCTTGAAATTTCCCTTCTGGATGTGGGAGCTCTGTGACCATTAGAAACCCCTGCCCTTGGGCTGGGAATGTAGCTCAGAGGTCCTGGGTTCTATTCCCAGCACCTCTGGGAGGAGGGGGGAGCCCCTGCCCTCTAACCAGGTTCTCTCAGATATTACTGGTTTTCCAAGGGCCTGACCCAGAAACGTAAGGCAGGGAAATAAACCCACCCAAAGACAGTCCTAGCTGCCACTCTTTAGGAGAAGAAATCAGAAATCCATAGCCAAAGAGGAGGCTAATCAAGCTGAAAAAGGAGTCACGGATGCCATTGGTTGAAATACACTGCATACATATAATACATAAGTATGTTTTTTAAATAGAGAGCAAGGCAAAGCAAAACAAAACTCCACTGGAAACCCAGGGAAAGCAACTAGGGCCCAAGTCTCTACTTTGAAAATTGTCAATTAAAATTAAAAGAATTAAACATTTTTCTTTTTAACTGTATTTCAGGACAGCTCAATAGCTCTAGTTGATAAAGGAAGGTAGGGGAGTGTTAACAGAAAAACACTCAGCTAGTCGGCGTGAAGGGAGAAGCCCACCAGAACAGCCCCCACTTTGCAGCTCGTGAAGTAATTATTTCTCACTAGGGCAGCAGGGGATGTGCTTAAGGGCTCAGGGGCATGTGGGGGTGGGCTCAGGCTGTGACCCCAGCCCAGCTGAGCAACCTCAGCATCACAGGTGTGTCTCCATGGGAATCAGCTCCGTCCATGGAGTGCTGGGGGGTGGGAGGACCCTGCATTTAATCAAGCTTCCAGGGCTCAGCACCCATGTGCAGGAAATATGGGGATACAGAGACCCACGAGGAAGGAATCAAATCAACGTGTGGGACGCTTTGCAGGACCGTTGGTGTACATGCACAATGAATCATAAGTGGCAGGAGGGAAATGAGGGGGGCTGATTCAGATCAAGCAAGATGTAAGGGACATGACCGTCAGACCCAGTGTGTGGGCTCGTTTGGAACCCATTTTAAACAAATCAACCGCAAAAAGCTATATTTTCAGGGGCTGGAGTTGTGGCTCAGTGGCAGAGCGCTCGCCTAGCACGTGTGAGGCACTGGGTTTGATCCCCAGCGCCACATAAAAATAAATGAATAAAATAAATGTATTGTGTCCAACTACAACTAAAAAATATATATTTTTGAAAAACGTTATTTTTTCAGACAATTAGAGAAAGTGGTGATGGCAGGGGCGGGAGCTAGGGCCAAGGAAGGCTGGTAATCTCATATTGGGCAATTATATCCCAAAGTTTCCCACATTTGGAGAGTTACATTCTGAAGTTTCCAAGAGCAAAGTTACAGAGTGTCTGCTACAACTTCAGCCAAAGGGGAAAGGCAATGACCAAGGAAAGGACCCAGAGGAGTAAGTGTGTCGGTAGCCATCGTGGGCAAAGCCAGGTAGCACCTGTGGGGTTCACTGTACTGTTATCCTTAAGGATTTTGAAAACTTTCTGGAAAGATCTGATGGGCACCCTGGAAACTTTACCGTGAAAACTCCTCCTCCACCTCGGAGCCATGACTTCCCTCCTTGGAGAGGCGACATCTCGTGTCCATGCTGCTTCTCTATCGGGCACCTGCATGGAGTCCATGCCTGGCCCCACCAGGGTCCAGCATGCTGGGCGTCCCCTCCACCCTCCTGGACTGCACTGGGAAGGAGCTCACGCTGCACTCCTCCACCGAGGTCTAGTAGCCCTGCACTCTCTCTCTGTGGTGGCAGGAGCTGGCCCTGCAAGATGCCCCGTCCTCATCCCCAGAACCTTGGCTATGGTCCAGCACAGGGCAAGGGGGCATTGCCCCTGCAGGTGAGGATCCCAGAGGCCCCGTTAGCAGGAGGCTGGCTGTGTCAGCAGAGCAGGTTGGAGCAACGCAACCACAGCTGGAGCCTCAGTCTCGGGAGCGAGGTGGCCTCGAGAGTCTGGAGAAGTCAAGAAAACAGGTCCCCCCAGAGCCTCCCCAGGGCACCGGCCCTGCCAACACCTTGTTTGCACCTAGTGAAATAGGTGGGACTTGACCTTCAGTACTCGAAGATAACAAATTCCATTCGTTAAGCCACTAAGCTTGTGGTCATTTGTCAACAGCAGCCACAGAGAACTCCAACCTCATCCTGAAGCTCCGTGAAGCCAGAGGGGTCCAGAAAGTTACCCCTGCTGTTGGCGCTGCAGCGACATCAGACCTGCTCCACTCGTCCCACCTTTCACAGGGTGCAGGTGTGAACCTGCTGCGAAGCCACCTCCGCTGGGCAGGCCACGCTGATCTGATGCAAGACAGAGCTGCCCCCCCACCCTCCTGAGCACCCCGGCCCCTCCCCCAGCCCCACTGGGCACCCTGTGGTAGACAGGGCCCCCACCCAGCCCTCACCTCTCCCCTCCCGTCACAGCTCCTGGAGCTGCCGGCACTGGCCGGCACGCTGTGATGTGTACCCACATTTTCCAGGGAGAGTAGCAGCCGTGGCCTCAGTCACTAGAGGCCCTGAAACAGAAAGGACATGTAGAACCACGTCTCTCAAGGTGTCCCTTGGGGGGTGGGGCTGTGGCCCAAGTGCAGAGCAGTTGCCTAGCGTGTGTGAAGCACTGGGTTCAATCCTTAGCACCACATAAAAATAAACAAATAAAATAAAGGCGTGTTGTCCATCTACAACTACAAAAAAAATAAAAAAATTAAAAGATGTCCTTTGGTCCCAAGTCCTGAGCTGGAATTGGACTTCTCCCCTGAGCCAGCTCTCATCCACAGTGATGGGGATCAAATCTTACCATATCTTATCTGTTGAAGAGACCAGATTAGATGTGGTGGGCAAAACAACACTCTCAGTCGGCAAAACACTTTCTCCTGGGCTGGCCAAGGACCTCCTGGCTTTCGACTCTGATCTTCCATCAGACCGGGCCCACAGAGCTCCCAGGCAGCCTGGGGTGCAGGATCTCAACTCCACACATCTGCAGCCCTCCTCGGCCCACCCACCCACAGTCCAGCTCCACCAAATGCCTTCTTTAATGGAGTCGCTGCTGTCACCAAAGCTGTTGGAGGTGACAGTGAGCAGGCCTGTGAGGATGACCATGGGGCCAACTGAAAGGAAATTTCCTTCCCAGGGACTTCCCCAAAGGGACAGCCTCCTCCCCCACAAGAGTCTGTCCCCCAAAGGGATAGGCCAGGCAGTGACAGGCTAGCCGTCCTTTATCTGCCCAGCATGGCCAAAGGTAGCCCCTTATCTGTCACAGCATGTCCCCTCTTCATTATCAGGACACAGATAGATGTCCAAGTGCTGTAAAGTAGGCACTCTGGAGATAGCAGGTCCTGCTGAGTCTCACAGGGAAGATCTGCCACAGGAACCTGTCTTTGTCATCTCCCGTCCCTGTGAGCTCCAGCGGGACCCAACTACACCTCCGGCCTTTGGGCAAAGTTGGCACTAGCCACACCCACCCCATCCACCCTTTCCCACCCCTGTAGCCACTGCCCACCCACCAAATGCCACCAGACACTTGCAGAGCCACAGAAAGACCAGAGACCCCAGACCCTGCCCTGTGGCCTGATCCCCTGGACAGCCCTGACCCATGCTCTTGCCCTGCGCTCAGAACTCAGCTGCTGGAACAAGAAGGGAAACCCATTTACACCGAGACACCCAGGGAAAACCCTTTTGGAAAATTCCAGGGCTGAGTTCTGAGTGCCCCGAGGGTCCAGGGCTGAGCTCTGAGTGCCCCGAGGGTCCAGGGCTGAGCTCTGAGTGCCCTGAGGGTGCAGGGCTGGTGTGCAGAGAGAGTCAGACCAGCCAGTCCTGAGGAGATAAGAGCAAAAAGATCTCCACCGCAGAAGCTGGGACAAGGACAGGGCAATTTCTCACTCAGCAAGTTCAAAACAAGAAAGGGAAACCTGACAGACAGCCCTGCGGGAGGGGTGGCCTACAGGGCTGGCGCCACAGCAGGCCACTCGGGAGGGAGGACAGCACCCCCAGGCCCTTCTGCTGTCCCCCAAGGAACACTATGACTTCCTGGCCCCGAGCAGCAGACCACAGACCTGCCTCCCCACCAAGACCATGCCATGTGTCCTGGAGCCAAATGCCTCCAGGAAGGTGTGATGGAGCCATGTGACAGGGCTGACCTGGAAGAGGAAGGAGATGGCTGCCAGCCTCTGGCTGCTGGGGAGAAGCTGCTGCTCTAGGGGACCCTTGGCAGCAGAGGCAGATGTGGCTCATTTCCACCTTCCTTGCCATGGGGCTCCTGGCTCTGGGTTGAGTCGGGCCAGTCAGAGGAGGCTCTCAAAGCAAATATTCCTAGGACTGAAGGGACACCACAGGCCACAGACCCCCAGGTAGAGGGCACACGGCCACCCAACAGGGCCCCCACTGGTCCTCCAAAGGCTGAGCACCTCATGCTCTCCTCTCCCCAACGGGTGATTTCAGATGAAGACACACACAGGCAGAAGCATCACGGGGAAAGTGCCAAGGGGCATATACCCACAATGGAATATTATTCTGCCTTAAAAAGGAAAGAAATTCCAACACACCCCCAGGAATACTGCATCCTGAGCAGGAGCCAGAGCCCACTGAGGCCAGAGCATGGACGGCACAGCTCCTCGGCCTTCCTCCCGCCAGGCTGGAGATCAGTGGAAGATCAACCTGACCCCAGTGCTGGGCCCAGCAGGCCCTGAGGCCCCTGTTTGTCTCAGACCTTCCCCTGCAGGTCCGTCCTTGGTGGGAACTCAGGACAGGATCTTTGCTGTGCCAGGCATAGTCCCACCAGCCGTGGGGGAGGGACATTGATGACCACCAGCCCCCAAACACAGGAGGGAGGCCTGTGGGGCTGGGGAAATCAGGGATGCGCCCACTCCAAGTTCCAGCCACCCTAGGCTCAGCCCCAGGCCTGCCCACCCCACCCTCCCAGGCCAGGGGGACGTCCTCATCCAGCCTCTCCCAGGTTCTCAGAGTGACTGTCTAGTGGTGACAACTAGAAGTCCCTGCAGACAGGACACCAGATAGGTTCAACTCACATGAGAGGACACAGACTAGCCACACACACCCCTGACTGCTGCCCAGTGCCCACAGACTGCCCGGTGCCTGAGTGCCCAGAGACCACCCTGAGGCCCTGCTGAACAGAGTGTCCAGAGGCTGGACCAAGCTGAATCTGCCTGTCCAGCCCAGCCACAGCCATCTGCCAAGGTGAATGGCCACATTGTCCTGGAGGGCCTCAAGGTCAGCCTCGGGACCTTACAGCTGACTCTTGTTTAGCAGGCAGCTGGTGGCTCTGATAAATGATGGAGGGATACATGCGTGGTGAAGGGCAGGAGGCCAGAGAAGGTGACAGATAGAGACAGAGCCATCACGGCAGGGAGAGCCAAGCAAAGGGCCAGGGCCAACAGCCACAGACACCCCGCGTGAGGTCTGCAGGGAGGAGGGCCCGAGGCTTAATAAACAGCCCCAAAGACTAAAGAGCATCACCAGAAGATAATGGCCAGGCATGGTTCACCGCCCCACACAGCCCACCTGGGGTCTATCCCAGGGCCTCCAGCTGGGCCCCCATTAGTGAACTCCTGATAGAAGTCCTGGGACTCCCCCAACCCATCTCCCATCCGGTTTTGTTGACTGTCTCACAGAAAAACCACTAACTGGTCACGGGAAGGCCCCAGGCCTGGGCAGCAGCTCCACCTGGCTCTGTGGGCTGAGAGAATCTGGGGTGCTCAGGAGGCTGGTGAGAGCCTGGACCTCACCCACACCTGGCACGCTGCACACCTCCCCCCTTCACTCCGATGACTGCTTCCCTTGCTATAAAGAAACTTTTTAGTTGATAGAATCCCATCAGCCTATTTTTTTTTAAAAAAAAACAACCTTTATTTTATTTATGTATGTATTTTGTATGTGGTGCTGAGGATCGAACCCAGTGCCTCACGCGTGCAAGGCAGGCGCTCTACCACTGAGCCACGACCCCAGCCCCCCATCAGCCTATTTTTTGCTTTTGAAAGTTTCCTGTGTTTGGGGTTTTATAAAAATTAAAAAAAAAAAAACTCCTTGCCCCCATTCCAATATCCCGAAGCACTTCCCCCATCTTCTTCCAGTGGTTTCAAGGTTTCAGGTCTCACATTTAAGGTTTCAGTCCCCGTTGAGTTCATTTTGTAACCAACGGACAGGAATCTGGATCTCCATGTGGATACCCAATTTTCCCAGCACTATTGATTGACAAGACTGCCTTTTCTCCTGTGCACGTTCTTATAATTTTGTCAAGAATCCACTGGGTATAGATGTGTGTGGACTTCCAGGCTCTCTGCTCTGTCCCATTGGTCTGCGTGTCTGTTTTATGCCAAAGCTATTCTGTTTCCATTGCTACAACTTGGTAGTATATTTTGAAATCAAGAAGTATAATGCCTCCTGCTTTTATCTGTTTGCTCCAAATGGATTTATTTGGGAGTGAGTGTGTGTGTTTGTGTGCACACGCACGTGTGCGCCTGTGGTTTCCTACAAATTTCAGGATCATATTTTCTAGTTCTATGAAGGTCACTGGTATTTTGGTAGGGATTACTTTCATCTGTAGATGAAGGGTAGTATGAACATTTTAACCATATGGACTTTTCCAATCCATGAACATGGGATAGCTTTTCATTTTTTGTGTGTTCACTTCAATTTTTTTCCTCCATGTTTTATAGTTGTCTTTCTGTGTATATGTGTGGGTGTGGGTGTGGGTGTGTGGTACTGGGGATTGAACCCAGGGCCTCACACACAGAGCCACATCCCCAGTCCTTTTTGCTCTGAGACAGGGTCTCACTAGGTTGTCCAGGCTGGCCTTGCCATGGAATACTCCTGCTCCCGGCTCTCAACTTGCTGGGATTATAGATGTGCACCACCACATCCACGGTAAATTATTTTTTAATTATCTTCTAAATTATTTTTAAACTGTTACATTGTTTTAATTGTTTTTTCAAATAGGGGATACAGGTTTGTCACTGTGATTCAGTTTGTGAGTCTGCCGTCCTCCAAGGACAGCAGCCTGTCTTTGCTATCCTCATTTCCATCGCAGCCCCCAACACAAAACTTGGTATTTCGCAGGGTTTCCCATCATCAGGGAATTGACTCCCTACTTGGAGGACAGAATCTGAATTCATGCATGCTGAACCTTCCCTGACCCCCTTGCCCTCTCTCAGAGGCCCCTGGATCCTCCCCTCTGTTAATTTTTAACTGTGGTAAAATACGCACAACATAAAATTAACATCCACATGGTTATACAACCACCACCACCATCTCCAGAACTCTTCAACTTGCAACACTGAAATTCTGTCCAACCCGTCGCTCCCAGTCCCTGGAAATCCCCGCTGTACTTTCTGTCTCTGCATTTGACTATTTCAGGTACCACATACAAATGGAATGATATGGTATTTGTCTTTTTGTGACTGGCTTATTTCACTTAGCATAATGTCCTCAAGGTTAAATCTAGTTGGAGAATGTGTGAGAATTTCCCTCCTTGTTCAGGCACTATACCACACAGTGTTCAACCACTCCTGGGACGGACATTTGGGTTGTTTCTTTTGGATGCCCTGTGTTCAATTCTCCTGGGCATATGCTCAGAAGCGTTGTTGCTGGAGAGCATGGTGATTATGTCTAGCTTTTGAAGACCCACCACGCTGTTTCCCATGCGGCGGCACCATCTCACACCCCACTAACCGTGCACAAGTTTACAGTTTCTCCACATCCTCGCCAGCACTTACTATTTTCTGAGGCAGCCATCCCAACAAGTGTGAGGTTCCTGAGCTCTTTTTGTGGAAGTCAGCCTAGAGAAATGGGGATCAGGTGTGCCTGCCCTCTGGGGGGTGCTTAGGACAGAAGAACTCTTCTGTGGGATACTACAGTCATGGATTTGCCTCATTGCACATTTTCCAAACCCAGAGAACGTCCAACACCAAGACGAACCCTGATGTGAACCACAGGCTTTGGGAGAGGCTGACACACCCAGGCAGTTTCAGCCGTTACGACAGATGGACAACGGTCAGGGGTGTGGGTGTGGGAGGCAGGGGGTCGTGCATGTGTAGGGGCCAGGGGGTTATGAGCTCTCTGTGCCTTCTACTCAGTTTCACTGTGAACTTAAATAGCTCTTTTAAAATTTCTGTTTTTTTAAAATGTGCCTTGCGAGGCTGGGGTTATGGCGCAGTGGTAACGTGCTCGCCTAGCACGCGGGAGGCACTGGGTTCGATCCTCAGCACCACATAAAAATAAAATAAAGCTATTGTGTCCACCTACAACTAAAAAATAAATTAAAAAAATAAATAAATAAAATAAAATAAAACGTACCTTGCATACATCTGTGAGTCCAGGGAGAGGAGCAGAGTAGGACAGTGGCTGACAAAGCAATGTTCCTCCGCTCCATGGCAGGCCTGGCTCTGCAGGTCCACCTACAGTCAGGTGTGTACCTAACACCTGGAGCACACAGTCAAAGCCAGGTGGTAAAACACACTCAATGAAAACATAACACTATTATCCACCAGCATCCCTACCCATCGCTAGAACTCTACTGCCTAGGCCTCCTGGACCCACATTTCAGGGGAAGGCAGAGCTTCCAGGAGCACTGAACAGACAGGAAGGACAGACAGGTGCCCGCCACCAGGAAAGTCCCCACGAGAACTGATCTGGGGATCCCTACTAGGCCCCGGCACAAACATGGGACATGGGATAGGCACAAAGAGGTACAATCTCACATCTGGAAATTCTAGGTGTGAGCAAAGAAGTTTCTGGAAAGGCAGAGGACTGTTCTTCACACACAGGGCTGCCAAGGGGGGAGATGGTTTGTTAGTGACCCCAAAAGGATAGGTCCACCTCCTGATTCCCTGAACATGTCAATGTGAGCTAATGTGGAATGAAGGTCTTTGCAGATGTAATTGCTTCACCACGTTGAGATGAGACATCCTGCGGGCTGAGCCCAGGACGGCTGCCTTTATTAGAGTCGTGCAGGTGACAGACACAGAGGAAACGGAGGCGGAGCCTGGAGTGATCCAGCCCAAGCACTTGGTCCTGATGGCCCTGCCCAGGAGCCGGGGAATGCAGAGACAGGGAAGCCGGCCCTGTACTCCTCAGCATCAAGCCTAGGGTCACTCAGGAAGTGGGCACAGCCCTAAAGAGGCCCCATCCTGCTGGGCCATCTCCACTCAAGAACAGAAGCGCTCATCGGCACAGCCATCCCCACGCCCTGAGTCCAGGCCCCCAGCCCTCCCCAGAGTCTACAGCAACACAGCCCCTGCTCCCTGCAAAGCAGCCAAGGCGGCCCAGAGGAGGGGAGGGCTGCAGGGAGGGGAGGCCCAGCCGTCCCTGGAGAGCACAGCTAACCCATGGCACATAATCCTGTTAAAATATTAATCCTCATTTAGCCGGGAGGCGAGGCGGCCGCTGAGATAAAGCCCCTGGGAAGTGATAAAGGCAGCTGCAGTTGATACAGTGGAGCGTCCCACTAATAAAATCCTGCAGTGGCGAGGGCTGGGTCGGGCCCAGAATCACAGGCCATGGCAGCCAGCAGCCTTACAAGCCCTGGCCAAGGGGCAGGGCTAATGGCAGCTGTGCTGCTGGTGGAGGGTGGGCATCTCAGTCGCTGCAGGAGAGAGAGGAGGCTGGTCCTCACCCTCCCGCCACCCACACCATGGACTGCTGTGAGCTTTGGGAAGTGATCAGCTCCAGGCCATCGGCCTCACCTCCAAACACCGCCATCTGCGCTCAGTTGCTGAGTGCCAGTCAGGCTCCAGAGCAAACCTCCAGCTGTCCCCCAGACTCTTGTCGCAGGAGCGTGTGGATGGAGCCTCATAAGAGGGCCGAGGGAGTGACAGCTGCCCCCTGGACCCTGTCTGGGAAGACGCGTGGCCATGTCCCTGCCCTGTAGGCACCTCCAATCCAGCCAAACTGTACCACCAGGCTGTCCTGCTGTCAACATCCCCCAAAGTAACCAGTGCCAGCAATGACCCCCCAGGGACACTGCCCTGGGTTTCAGGGAAAGCCACCTAGACCCAACTGTGCCATCAGTCATCACCAAGAGGACCTGGGGAGTGGGCTTGATGGCTCCAGGACTCCAACATAGGGGACAAGCCTGCTCCCTCCCCAGGGGTCCAGAAGCACCAGCCCAGCTGCACCCTGGCCAGAGAAGGCAGGTTCCACTAGGACACCATCCTCCCACGGCACCAAGACCAAGGAGAGCAGGAGATGCCACTGTGTGCCAGGCACTGGCCAGGAGCTGGGTGCTGTTTCTCATGCCTCTTGGGGGAGACATGTGGCCAAGTGCATCATACCAGGCAACCCATGAGAACGGGGTACTACCTGCACTGCTGACCCCCGGAGGGCCACGCCCCATAGATCCCATGACCACTAGCAGAGACCAAGCATAGGCCCAAGCAGAGCCATTCCAGACCCAGATACGGTTCTCTGGGGCCTGAGCCCCACGCACGACTCAGCCGCATGGGGCCATCTCCACCTGCACAGATGTCAAATCTACCCAGTCCCCAGGCCAAGGAGGACTCAGGATCAGGTCCTTCAGGCACCAAGAACCAAAGCAATGATTGCACATATGTCCCTATTAGCCCTCAGGGAGGAGCCCTCTGCACCCAGAGCGGCACATGGCCTGGCCTCTCCAAGCTCAGGCCACCTGACAGCTGGGGAGCCCTGACCCAGGACAGCTGGGTCAACGACCTCAAACCTTTCCCACCACTCACTGGCAAAGAACAGCCCAGGCCCAGATCTAGGCTCTAAATGAGAGTCCTGCCTGGATCCAGGACAGAGGCCAGAGAACTGCAAGGAGTGCCTTACAGTGTCAGAGCCAGGACATGCTCGACACATATACACACACGTGTGCACACACAGGGCACACACACGTGCACACATGTACACACAGTGGCAATGTGTAAAATGGACACAGGGAGCCAACTCAAAGCCCTCCCGATGGCCAAAGCTGGAGCGACATCACCAAATAAACTACATAGCATTGGCTCAAGACCCAAAGTATAAAGACAGGTGTGGGGAGCCATACTGATACAGTTAAATGGCTGAAAAGTGGGCATGGGGGAATCTCCCCAGTAGAATTCCAGATACATGACGTAGGTTCTGCACACGATGGAGTTAGCTCAAAGACAGTCTGTCATCTGACATCAAGATGACAGAGCAGCCTCCATATCCCTTCCCCAGCAGCCCCTCCCTAGCAGGGCACCCCAAGGAAGTGCACCCCAAGGAAGTAGTGCAATGGAGAACAGAAAGGGAAGGTGAGGGGCGGGCAGCGAGCGGGGGATCCAGCATGCGTGCCATTCACAGGGGCGCTACTTCTTAAAGAAGCTGACAGCCCCAAAGTCTGAAGACAGGATCCTGTGAACAAAGGCTGGTAAACTGGTGGCATGCAGACATGGCTAAAAGAGGGGCTCTGGAGCCAGAACGTCAGACCCTCCACTCACCAAGCAACCCTGACCTCTCTGAGTTTCCCACCTGTAAAGCAAGGCTGTTCCTCAGCTGTGCCTGCAAGAACCATCTCGAAGCTTGATGAGACCCTGGATAGAGCCCAGTGACGGGAATATGGGAAATGCCATCACAAACCCATGAGACCAGGAAAGGAAAACCAGGGGCCAAGGAGCTCCAGTGGCAAACCGTGAATGAGCACAGAGCCAAGAACGGGAAGAGCCCAGGCCTGGCTGAGATTCCTGGACTGGCAGGAGCAGGACTTCCGAGCCACCTCCAGGCAGGCAGGAAGGGATGAGTCCACAGAACTGCCAAAACCTGGGCGGAAGTCAGTCGGAGAAAATGCAGGGAGAACTCAGTCCACCCGCCACCAAGACCAGTTCCAGCCCCAGCACATCCCACAGCTGTCCATGCAGCCAGCCCTGGCCTGGCCCCAGACCAAAGATCAGCTCCCAGCTCACCCAGCTCCCTCCCCTTCCTCCTGCCCCCGTCTGGCAGCTCAAACCCAGGGCCTCCCAGGCCTAGGACTCTCTCAGCTACAAGGAGGTCCCCTGAGAGTGCCAGCCAGCCCAAATCATGGAGACTGAACCAAGGCAGAAGGGGGCTTAATCTCCCTGGAACCTGGGCCGGCTGGCAGAGCCACTGCCCAGGATGCCGTGGGGGACCAGATTCTTTAGGCTTGTTCCCACCATCCCAGGAGCTCTAGATCCTTAGTGCTGGAGGCACCAGAGGCAAGAAGAATCAGCAAAGGAGAGCAAAGCTGCACTCTAGTCAGAGGCTGGGAGCTGCCACATGACCACTGCTACCATCCCATTGGCCAGGACCTGATCATACGGCCAAGCCTCACTGCACAGGACGCTGGGAAATGGAGTCTTCCTTCTCAGTAGCCATCTTGCCACAGAAGAACAGATACTAGGGACGACTCCCCTGCCCGGCCCAGCATACACCCAGACCCTTCCACAGCCCACAGGACTGCCTGGCCCACCTCCCAGTTCTGGTGCTCTCACCTGTGTCTGTCCCCCTAGCAGGAAGCCTTCCTGCCCTCTTCTCTCCAGTTCAGTCCATCCTGTAGGCAGGTCTCATGCAAATACCAGGTGCTCAGAGGGGCCTTCCGGGTTCTCACCCCAGCACTGGTGAACAGAAGCCCCATTCCCTCTCCCACAGCAGCCTGCAGTTCCCCTGTAGCACAGGTGTCCCCTGCACCAGGAGTCTGTGTTGTGAGCCTGCCATGCAGGGGACCACACTTCCATGGTCCTGCGCGTCAGCGGAGGCTGCCAGCCTGCCCTGTGGGTCTCACCCTTCAGCACACACAAGCCTCGCCAAGGCTGGTTGCACAGAAGCCTCCCCAGAAAGTGTGCTTCCTAGGCCTGGGGAGGACGCCCAGATGCCCACCCGTGGACCTGGCCAGGGGACACTGGCTGCGCCTCAGCAGGGGCTGCTGATGATCATGAGGTCACACAGAGGTGGCCTGGCTCCATGATCGTGTCTGCTAGCTGCGGCAGGACTCGGGCAGCAGTGGACCACTGTGGCAGGTTTGCTGTTCAACAAGACTGAAAGGGGGGCTCGCTCCCGAGAGTTCCCTCTCCCCTGCAGTCCAGCAGCAGGTACTTCAGCAGAACTTCCAGACTCCACCTCTAACCCAGGCACATCTGCCACTCCCACAGCCACCACCCTGGGCCAGGCCACCATCATGTCTGGCTTGCCCCATCCCAGGAGCCCCTTAACAAAGAGGACAAAGGGAAGGGGCCAGGCTGGAGGTCCCCAGGATGAGGTGGACCTTGGGCTAGGTCCTGGCCCAGGTCCAGGAAGCCCACCCTGCAGGCTCTCGCTGGGTCAATTGTTGGCTGGAGAGGAAGCACACCTTCCCCTCACCTGTGTCCTCTGGAGTCAGAGTGAGCTGGGAGTTGCTGAGGGCCGGGGACAGTGGGCCACCTTCTGTGGTCTGTGCAGGACCCCACACACCCTGGGGCACAGGGAGGGAGCAGCAAGGACCCAGGGCCCTGCTAGGAAAAGGGTGATGCTCAGGTGCCCAGCAGCCCACACCTGAGAGGGCCCCATTGAGGCGCCCACATGGGGCCCAGAGCCTTCCTGCATTCAGGTCTGTGCGCCATCCCGTCTCTGAAGAGGCAGGAGATAAGACAACCCAGCTGACCCCAGGACTTTGCTCTCCTAGACATGAGACGCCCTGTGCACCTGTCCCTCTGGAGAGCCCGTCATGAAAGGCCCCACTATCCTCCTCGCTGGGGCTCTGGCCACCCTCCTGGCCCCAGGGGCTGGGACGCCCATCCGTGGGCAGGCCCGCCAGCACAAGCTGCTCCTCGTGTCCTTCGATGGCTTCCGCTGGAACTATGACCAGGACGTGGAGACCCCCCACCTGGATGCCATGGCCCGAGACGGGGTGAAAGCTCGCTCCATGACCCCCGCTTTCATCACCCAGACCAGCCCCTGCCACTTCACACTGGTCACTGGTGAGTGCTAACCCTGGCCAGGGCTGGGGGCAGGTGGGGCCAAGACACCAGGTGAGCAGGCAGGAGGCGCCCTGGCGTGGGCACAGCCCTCCCAGGCACTGTGCATGCGGGCCAAAGGTGAGAGAGGATCCTCCCCATCAACAAGCTGCTGGGCCCCAGGGGAGGCGAGTGCAGGGATGCGCGGAGCCCCCTCCCAGGCTCACCTCCACGCGCCCTGCCGCCTCCTCCTCCCTCAGGCAAGTACATCGAGAACCATGGGGTCGTCCACAACATGTTCTACAACTTCACCACCAAGGTGAAGCTGCCCTACCACGCCACCCTCGGCATCCAGAGGTGGTGGGACAATGGCAGTGTGCCCATCTGGATCACAGCCCAGAGGCAGGTAACGTGGCCATGAGCATGGAGAGCTGCTGGCAGCCCACACCCTGGCACGGAGGGTGTTAAGCAGGCTCCCGAGGAACGGGCTCGGCTCTGGTGAGAGCTGAGTGGCTGGTACCATGTTGGCCCCGCGGGAAGGGTTGCACAGGGGGAGGGCCAGCAAGGAAGCATCTAGCAACCTGGCTTGTCCACTTCACACCCAGCCGCTCTCCAGGCTGGACAGCTGAGTTCCATAGGGTCACAGAGTGGATGGGAGGTGGTGGCAGTGTGAAGCCAGGAATCCTGCCTCACCCAGGGTGGAGGTGCCGCTCCGGGGCAAGGTCAAGGGGAGGTTTTCAAGGTGAGCCCAGAGGAAACTTCAGAGCCCAGCCCACCTTACGGCCAACGCTTCCATGCATCTCAGTCACCTCCTGCCTGTCCATATGGGGCTCAGGCTACCTCCAGCAGCTTGAGAGCAGAGTGCCAGAGCAGAGAACCTGGCATCTCATGGTGTCCGATCCACAGACAAGAATGGCTTGGGGGTGAGGACTGGCAGGCGGGCCTGCTGGCCAGCGTGGGGAGCCAGACAGCGCTGTGAACGAAGCAGCGTCAATTTACGAGAAGACGACTAGCTAGACTGAAGGCTGGGGAGCAGGGGTGGCACGAAACAGACAGACGGACAGACACCGCCTGCACCAGTGGGGGAGGCGGAGCTGCCGCGCAGGGAGGGCTTGGGGCAGGTCAGGCTCGATGCAGGGACCCAGGACTATAAGAATGACAGGACATGATAACAGATTAAATAATAAGGGCAACTTCCGGAAATAAGAAAGCCTCAGGGCCACAGGCAGGAGCAGGGGTGAGTGAGCCGGCAAATGTGTGCGTGGGCACAGGACGAGCGGGGCTGCCAGCCGAGGGTCCTGTGGGTTCAATACCACCTTGACCTGCCCCAGCAGGGCTTGAAGACCGGCTCCTTCTTCTACCCTGGTGGGAATGTCACCTACCAAGGGACGGCCGTGACGCTGAGCAGGAAGGAAGGCATCCTACACAACTACAAAGACGAGAAGGAGTGGAGGGACAACATCGACACCGTGATGCGGTGGTTCACGGAGGAGGACCTGGCTCTGGTCACTCTCTACTTCGGGGAGCCGGACTCCACGGGCCACAGGTACGGCCCCGAGTCCCCGGAGAGGAAGGAGATGGTGAGGCAGGTGGACAGGACCGTGGGCTACCTCCGGGACAGCATCAAGCGCAACAACCTCACCAGCAACCTCAACCTGATCGTCACGTCCGACCACGGCATGACAACCGTCAACAAGACGGCCAGTGACCTGGTGGAATTCCACAAGTTCCCCAACTTCACCTTCCGGGACATTGAGTTTGAGCTCCTGGACTATGGGCCAAACGGGATGCTGATCCCCAAGGAGGGGAAGCTGGAGAAGGTGTACAGCGTGCTGAAGGACGCCCACCCCCGGCTGCACGTCTACAGGAAGGAGGAGTTCCCCAAGTCCTTCCATTACGCCAACCACACCAGGATCGCCTCGCTGCTCATGTACAGCGACCCCGGCTACGTCATCCACGGGGTAGGCTCCTGCGGCACGCACCGCTCACTGGCAGGCAGCTCCACAGGGACCAGGAGAGCCCCCATTTCTAGCTAGTCCCCAGTGTGGGGACACAACTTTCATTGTGCTCCAGGAACACAAGTGCCCATGCTTAGGCAGAGCGTGGGAAGCCCAGCCAAGGGGGTCTGAAGGGGAGCAGAGTGTGGAGCAGGGGGAGGAGGTGCCCAGGGAGGGGGCCACTGAGCATGCAGCCCCAACCCCCTTGAAGGAGGCCTGGCCAGCCCCAGGCTGGCTGCCCAGCCCCTTCCAGTTCCCTTAACAGCTACTGGGTGAGGCTCTGTCTTTGGGCAGCCGATTTTTGTGGTCTCAGGATTCAGAGGAACTGAGTCTCAGAATCCATCCACCACACGGTGGAAACCCTCCCAAGGTCATCTGCCCACCTGGGTGCCAGCCCCCAAAGGATGCCAGGAAGAGGGCAAGAGGGTTCCAAGGACTTGAGACCCCACCCCTCCCTGCAGAGAGTAAACGTCCAGTTCAACAGAGGGGAGCACGGCTTCGACAACGAGGACCTGGACATGAAGACCATCTTCCGGGCTGTGGGCCCCAGCTTCAAGGAGGGCCTGGAGGTGGAGCCCTTCGAGAGTGTGCATGTGTACGAGCTCATGTGCCAGCTACTGGGCATCGTGCCCGAACCCAATGATGGGAACCCCAACGCCCTGAGGAATATGCTCCGCTCAAGTGAGGGAGGGCCGCCCTCCCTGTCCTCATCCCCATCCCCGTCCCCATCCATGGACCCATCCACGGACCCAGGCTGGCATGTGCACACAGGTAGGCCTGCATGCCCTTTGACCTGGCCACCCCACACACCCCAGGAGTGGACAGGGAGGAAACCTTGGAGCCCTTGGTCCTTGGTGGAGAAGCTGGGGTGAAATGTGCGCTCTCCTCTCCTCTCTCACCAGAACAGCCCTCGGGGTCAGCGCTCCTGCCCAAGGCCAGGCCCTCCTTCATGACAGTACTGCTGGGCACCCTGATTCTCCTGGCCAAGGTTGCATAATGCCCCACCACGCAAGGTCAGAGGCTGGGCAGGAAGAGAAGGGGAGGATGTGGCCACGCTCCCTGCTGTCCGCCCTCACCCCTCCACGTACCTAGGCAGCCGGCACAGAGCTTCCGGTGCCCCAGCTCCTGACTCCACCGGCCTGCCTGCCTGTGGACCCCGAGAGGGTCCTTCAGCCACTGGGCTGTAGGCTTGGAGGACATCACAGAGCAGATGGCAGCAGAGCCCAGGCAGCCCCATCGTCCCCAAGATGCCCAGACCCTCCTTGTCCCTTCCCAGAGCTGCCGCCCCCTCCTTCCTGCCACAGACTCTGTGCCCCCCAGACACAAGTCCCCAACACGAAATAAAGCACAGAGTGAGTTCTGTTGAGAGAGGAGCTGCAGGGCCAGGTTCCCAGAATGTCCCAGCAGCCAGCCTCCCTCTAGAACCTCCCCGCATGCCAGGGACAGGCCACCTTGTTTCTCTGTTCTGTGCAGTCCCGGCCCTTGGCCCTTGGTCAAAGCAGAATAAAGTCATGCACTCTGAAGTTTGCGACAGAGGCTGGAGGGGACAGATCACAGCAAGTGAGCAAAGCCATACCCCAACAGCTCAGGGCGACAGGAGCAGAGGGAAGAGGACCAGCCACAGGCAGGGTTGGGCGACTTTTCAGGTTGGAGGGTAGCCAGGAAGAGCCAGCGGAAGGCCCCTCAGGAGCAGGGGCAGGAGCAGGCATGCTCGGACAAGAAGGAGGAGCCGCGCCTGGGCAGGCAGTGGAAGGCCCGGGGAGGTCCCCCAGGTGAGGTCTGATGAAGACTCTGAAGAGGGTGCTCTGAGCTCGGGGGCAGGGACACAGGAATGAGAGCAGCAAAGGGCCAGTTAGGAGGGCACAGCCGGGATCCAGGCAGGGCATCCTGGTGACAGGGCTGGAGATGATACCACAGGACAGACTGGGGATGCGGTCAGGATGCAAGATGTCTAGGGTTCTTGGGGAGATGATGTGTGAGGGGGCAGGGACGCTGGAGATGGGAAAACGCTGGGGAGGAGCAGAGGCCAGGGTGCCGGGGTCTGTGTGGTACAGCAGCATGGCACTCACACTAGGAGCCGCGATGTGAACACAGGCTCCTCTGCATAGTGACGGGGCCTTGGGCCACAGGACCAGAGAAGAGCCCCTGGCCAGGGAACACAGACGGAGGAGGCAGGAGGCGGAGGAGGCATGGGTGTGGCTGGGGGCTCATGGCCGAATGTCAGAGCTGGAAGAGACCCTGAAGAGCCTCCCACCCAGCCCCTCAGGCAGGCAAGGATGCTGGAGCCCAGACACTGTCGCTGACCAGTGCGAAGGGACGGAGCTGTGTCTGAACAGTTTTCAATCCCTGAAAACCGGTCCTGACTACTGTTGGCTACAACATGAGCCCTTCTGTGCTTCGGGGTTCAGGCCCCAGAAGTGAGTCTCCCAGCACAGGGAGGGGCACTGTGGGATCCCCAGCGCGCATCTGCAGAACACACAACCCTCTGCTCTCCCCCAGAACCACGGTGGGGCCCAGCAGACATCAGTACTTGGACTTCACAGGAAGGGACAGAAAGGTCAAGGATCTCCATGCACATCCTTGGAGAGGGGTCTCCCAGGGACCCTGGTGTGCTAGCAAACCCACTCTCCAGAACAAAAGCCCTGGTCCCATCCTGTGGGACAGATTCTTCCCCATGATGGATTTGAAGCTGCCAACATGAGGTCCCTGGACACAATGCTGGGAGCGGCCCCCACAGCCACCTTCTGGGAGTGACGAATGGCTCAGAGCTGGCTTCCTGCTCCACAACTCAGCACCTCCAGCCCAGCTGGGGAGCCCAGTTTGGAGCTCAGGCTGCCATCCTGTGGCCAGTTTCCTTCTCCAAAGGGGTGCCTGGAGTACTTGTCACAGTTGAAAGGAATGTCCCACACAGTCCCCGGCTGTGACTTGAGAGTGCCCCAGGTCCACACAGAGGAGCCGGCAAAAGATTGGCAGGGGGTGGAGCAGGGGCCCGCTTCTCTCTCCTGGGGTCTGTAAGATCCAGAACCAGGTCTGGGAAAGTGCCCTGATCTTCCAGGCCCCAAGAGACATTGCCATCTGTGGCCACGCGGGGGTGTGCGGGAGCCCTGCGGGGACCTAGCTGCTGGGAAGGCTGAGGGTGGGTGGCTGGGCAGAGGATGCTGACACTGCCCCTGGGACCCTGGCCACCACCTCCAGCCTCCAGGTCTACGCCTCCACCACGATCACCCGGGAGGGCACTGCCCAGCACAAAGAACCGCTGGGAATAAGGCCCCAGTCCCATCACAATCCCATCAATGTTGGCAGGTCATAGTCGCCAACATGAGGTCGCTTTGTTCCCAAGGGCGGCTGGTTTCCTTGCAGTCTAGCAACCGGCCCCATATGTAATAAACTGTTAATTCCCTAGGACGGTTGGCAAACAGGAGGAGCGATTCATTCTTGTTGAGGACAGGCCCCACTGGACAGCCAGCCGGTCCGGAAGCAAGGGTGGGCTTTCACTGGGAAGGAAACGGAATGAGGAGGCTCTTTGTGAACTGACAGGGAGGCAGTGTTGTCTGTAAGTGTAGCCTTTAGCAAAAACACACAAGGTGGAAACAGCAAATAAAGTCGCGCTGACTGGCTCCGGGTATGGGGCAGGGTGGCCAGCCCGGGCGGGAGGCGCTCACGGCAGGAGGCGCTTTCTTTGCATATGGAACCCCTCAGTACTATGTATCCACCTTGTTCTTCAGGAGCCAGGTTTTGGAGGACAAATGTGTTCCAGTCCTGCCCCCCACCCCCACCCAGGAGCTGTGGCACTGGGTGCAGCCAATACCTCCCCTAGCCCCAATTTCCTCACCTGAAACTTGGGGCTACAGAGCATGCCCACCTCCCTGTGCTACCCAAGGATGCAACTCTAATCTGCAAAAGGCAGCACAGGGCACACACACCAAAGCAAGTACCCAGTAGAGAACAGCCAGGGGATGATCACAAGCCTGCTGCACACAGCTGAGTCTGCCAAGCAAGTTTGTCCCTCTCAGAGTAACTCTCCTATGACAAGGCCATACACATTTTTGGAAGTGTGCGTTTGTCCAGATTAGCCTACCTATGAGTTCTCCCTGGGACTTCAGCGCCATCCCAGTCTCCAGGATCCATCCCAACCTGCACTCCAAGCTGCCTGACTAGCTGCCCAGCTGCTGGGCCTACCTAGGCCTGAAAGCTCTGCACTTTGGCGTATGGGCCTCTGACCCCACATCCAGGAGTTTTCCAGGATGGGCTGCCCTCCCTGAGGCCAGCATCCTCACTGCCTATAGCCACAGCCAGGACCCCCCCCACCCAGGACAGCCTGCCCGCCCACACTAGCTCTGACGCCATGGGGAGGTTGGAGCTCTGCCCGGATGAGCCCAGCTCCAGTCTTGGCCCTCCTGAGCCAGCCCACCTGGCTGAGGAGACTATGAGCGTCCACATTCACACCAAGAAGGGGCACACACTCACAGGGGCAGGCAAAAGCACCACCAAGGGGCTGGGATTGTAGCTCAGTGGTAGAACGCTTGCCTCGCATGTGTGAAGCACTGGGTTCAATCCTCAGCACCACATAAAAAAATAAATAAATACAGATATTTTTTTAAAAAAAAAGCACCACCAACTCCCGTGTCTGAAAGAAACCCAACCTGACTCAGACTCATGGTTGCTATGCTTGCTCAGCTCCCCAGAGCCTGCTTTCTAGGGACTCTTTCCAGGACAGGCAAGTCCTTGGAAACTCGCTTCTGGCTTCTCAAACAGAAAGAAGAAAGAAGATGGAGGAAAATCATCTGTCCATCCCACAGTGCATATGACAAGCTTCCCACGGGCACAAACCAGATGCACGTGGGGGCTGGTTTTCCCATCTGTGCAGCTCTGGGTGCGCGCTGTGTGTGGAGGTATACCCTGAGCAGCATGTCCTGGGTTCAAGTTCAGCTCCCACCATCTCCAAAGCTCACCTGCTCCATGGCCTGGGCAAGGTGCCTGTCTCCCTGGGCCTCAGTGCCTCATCTGCTAAATTAGAAACCTCAGCAGCACCTGTCTCAGAGGGTGGGCCCAGTGACTAAATGAGTCACTGCTTAGGTCCAAGTGATCCGAAGAGGAAGGCTGACACACACTTTGTATCAAATAGTGAGCAAGTCCCTTCCCCTTTTAAATTCACCCTTCTTCTTTCTCTAGCATAAAGATTCCAGAACCAGAACGAAATGTCACTTCACTTTTACCTGCCACGTATCTGATTCTATGATCAACTTCAATTTGGGGTTACTGCTATTTATTTTTTCCCTTTTTTTTTAAAGGTTGACTTTTTATCATAACTTTATTTTTATTTATTAACTTGTATGTCATGCTAAGGATCGAACCCAGTGCTTCACCCATGCTAGGTGAGCATTCTACCGCTGAGCCACGACCCCGGCCCCTATTTTTTCCTTTTTTAGAATTAAGTAACATGCATCAATTTAAAAACATGGAGAAAAAAGAAAATATTCTTGAATAACACAATAAAATTCACCCATTCTGCCTAGTGCTTGACATCAAAAGAAAACAATAAATATAAAAATAAATAACAAAGAAATGAGTTCACTTAAGGAGAAATATTGGCCGGCCAGGAAGTTTCTGGAGGGCAGCGTTTGGCCTTGCTGTGGACAGAGACGGCCCAGTGGGACCGTCAGCCCACCATCAGCCCACCTGAAGCAGATTCCAGAGCAACCCACTGCTGAAACAGCCGTGTCCCTGCAGCCGCGGGGACATGACTGGGGACAAGTCCTGCTCGGGCATCATCTACCAGTCCAGGGGCTGGCAGTAACACACGAGATGTCCGCGCACTGACCGGGTGCTCGGTGCGTGGCAGGGTGCACCCGCAGGGACACATAAAGAAGGCCCTCTTTGTCAGGGGGCCCCGCCCCTTTAGAGCCGGCTCTGCACGCTGTCGCCAGGAGGCGGCGCTCTTGCGCTCCTCAACGCCTCGAAGCCGCTTCTGTACGGGGAGGAATTGGGACCGTCTTTCCCTCCGGCTCCTCGGCGCCCCTGCAGCCGCCGCAGAGCGGCTCAGCCCAGCCTGGGGGAGGGGCCGAGGACTACTGAGGGTCGCTCCAGCCTCAGATGGAGCCCCAAGTGAACTGGCAGTTCAGAGAACGGGGACTTTCAAGACCAGGCCTCTCTTGGGGTCCCGTGAGGGAAGGGGTCCCGTGGTCCTGTGCTTCGCACAGAGGCTGCCCCGCATCAGCGTCACACGCACGCACCTCTGAATCTGCAGGTCCGGGAGGCCCGAGAGGCCAGGCGCCTGGGCACCACGCTCTAGAAGTCGTCACTTGACCAGGGTGATGACGGGAGGAGTGAAACCCAGCCCCGTCCGACCTCCAGGGGCGGAACAGGCAGGCCACAAAGGGGCATCGGCCCGACGGCTCTGGGTGGCCCTGGGAAGGGGGCACCGTTCGTTCCGGCGGGACCTGGCCAGCCCTCTCCCCCAGGTGCTACTTGCTGATAGCAACCTAGCTTCTCCACCGCGTCAAGTCGGGGGTCCCGCGTGTCTTTTGGGGGGACCCAGAAGAACATCTGTGTATTCATACAACACGACAACTCTGCTTGCCATGCCGCCCTGGGCCCCTCAAGGCGGAGGTCTCCCCATCCTCAAGACCGGCCGGTGTGCGGCCAGTAGGCGGGATCCCGGCAGCCTGGACTTGCCCCCCAACAGCAAGAAGCGCCTGCAAAGGGGGCTCGCAGGAGCGAGTCTGCCCCCGGCCCCAGGCCCCACAGAACCGAGTGAGGTTCCCTGGTCCCGGGCAAGCAGCAGGGAAAGTGGAGGGCGGCGTGCGGACGCTCCGGTGGGCACCCAGGAGGGCCGGCAGCGCCAGGCAGGCTTCGCGGGCCGGGCCCAGGGCCGGACTCGCCGCGGGAGTCTCCGGGCGCGCGGCCTCCCCTCCCCCACGTCCACCGACCGCGGCGCTCAGCGGCCCCCTGCTGCGCCGGGTGGCAGGAGCATCTGTTGCCATGGTTACCCGCCGCTGGGCTCCGTCCGGGCTGCAGCGGTTGCCGCAGTCCGCCAAGCCCAGAGCCCGGGTGCAGGCGGAGCGCACGCGGGAAGACCGCGCACACCCAAGTCTAACGACGCGCACACCACGGCCCTTCCCTCTGCGCACACCATAGGCACACACGTGCACACATGTGCACACACCACACATGCAGCTAACACACCCACACACGGTGCACGCACGCATACACACCGACACCTTACACATTGCGTCGCAGTCACACACACGGGACCCCACGCCCGAGCAGCGCGCTTGTAACACGCCCCGGGTTCGCTGGCGCAGCAGACCCGAAAGCGAAATCGCACCCAGGTCCCCAGCGCGCATCACACAGGAGCCGCCCCCGCCCTCTGTGGCTGCCGAGTCTGGTTCCTTTGCCTGGTGTACTGCCTGGGTCACCCCAGGACCCGTGGCCTCAGCGGAAGCAGTGAGCCCTAGCCCTTATTAGCAGCCGGAGGTTGGCGAGGCTGCCCCAGACTCCCCAGCCCTCAGCCATCCCTGAGCACGACACTCCTGCCCACAATTGCCCCACCACCCATACCCCAAGAGTCTGGCGCTAGTGTAGCCCTTGAGCAACGGCCGGACCCAGGGTGTCCACAGGCCTTGGACACACCCCTGAGGAGCGGGGCCCAGGGATTCACAGGCCTTGAGAAGCCTCTGGAGGACACCTTCTGTTTTAGTTAGCTTTTTCGCTGCTGCAACTGAAAGACCTGACCAGAACAAATGTAGAGGAAGAAGGTTTATTCAGGGGCTCACAGTTTCAGAGGTCTTAGTGCATAGAATGCCAGCTCCAGTCCTCGGGGCTGGAGATGAGGCAGGACATTGTGGTGGAAGAGTGTGGCCGAGCGAAGCAGCTCACACAGTGATCAGAAAGCAGAGACTCCACTAGCCAGATACAAAATATACACCTCATGGCCACGGCCCCAAGGAAACACTTCCTCCAGCCACACCCCACCTGCCTCCAGTCACCCTAATTAATCCTATTAGGGATTAATTCTCTGACTCGGGTTCTTCCCCTCTCCAAATCTTCTTGTATTATCTCACACATGAGCCTCTGGGGCACAGCTCACATCCACACCATAACCATTTCCCCATCCCACCTCGGCTGCAGGAGGGACAGGAAGCTAACAGGCCCAGCTCCTCGCTGGGAGAGCCGCCATAGGGCCAAGCATTCTGTGGTGGTCTGAGTGAAGGATCATTTGTGTGGCTTTTGGCTTCAATTTCCGAAGTTCAAAAAAACAGAGTGGCATAGCTCTAACGAAACTATCCACTACTGCATGTGAACTTATGTAAACAAGCTTCCCATCGTCTACACCAACAAATGAAAACACAGGGATGGAGTTGGTTCTGATACTAATATTTATCCAAGGACACTTGAGCCATTTGAAAAACACACACCCTCATGCCTCTCACTGAGCTATAGCCCTGCAAAAATTTAACATATACATATAATAAATATCTATCTCCGCGTTAATGTATTTCTTCTGGCTCCATCAGTCAGTCTATCCAAAATAGATTTGCTAAACATTGGAACAAAAACATTTTAAATTTAAATTATGTGCATGTTCCTATGATAGAGACTTTAGGATGGTCAGTGAATTACCTCCAAGCATAAGACATTTCTATTAGTCAAGTTCTGTGGAAGAAAGGAATCGAGCCAAAGGTGGGAGAGGAAGGGAGCAGGAACTTGCCCTTGAACTGCGTGTTGTGGGTCACACTGTAACCCCATCTGCATTTCACTTGATACACGCAAAGGAATTACCCAAGGAAAACCCGAGGCAGGTGCATTCAGGGGACGTTTTCTTGCAAAGAGCATAGGAGGCAGACCTGAGGGTGCATAAGTAGTTCAAACTACTTGGCAAAAAGCCAACAAGTATTCAAAGAGAGAAATTGTGAGAACCCAGAATATCAAATTCCCATCACCTGTCCTGATGAGCCAGCAGCAACCTTCCCACCAGATCCTGCTAATCCTAGACCAGAACCCATGACGGGAAAACAAGGGTCAGAGCTGAAAATCTCACTGGGCAGAGTTCAGGTTCACAGGAAGTCCCCAAGGCCTATACTTGGGAACTCTGATTTTTGGTTTACCTCAGGGTGCAAAGTAGGTTTCTGGTTTGGCTTTTCACTGAGGACTGTGACAGGCTCGGGGCATGGGAAGCAGGAAAGAATTGGGGGGGGGGGGGTTGCGTCTATGAAGTAAGGACTGGTTTTATTTTTAAAAGGTCAAAATTGGCAGTATGCTGGAAATCAGATCCTCTGCACCCTTTGTGGTGAAAAAACCATACATATCAACCTTAAACAGTGCCGGAGGGGCATAGTGTTTTCCAAACTATTTCAGGGGCCTTGTAGGTCATTTACCTAGACCAACGAGGACAAATAAGGAAACTGGGGCCCAGAGGAGGAGAGTGGTTTGTCCACCGTTGCACAGTTGCTAAAAAGCAAGACCAGCAAACCCAGGAAAAGGTGCTTGACATCATTAGTTACCAGGGAAAGGCAAATCGATATCACCATGAGATGCCTCTTCAGGCTCACTGGGATGCCTGTGATTTTTTTTTTTTTTAAGAAAAGAGCAGGCGTCGCGAGGCTGTGGAGTGACAGCCCTCATAGATTTGGGGGAACATGAAGTGGTGTCGCTGCTGCGGAAAGCAGTTTGCTGTTTTCTCAGTACGTGGAACCCCCAAGAATTAAGAGCCATGTTCAAACACAAACCGGTGTCTGAATGCTCACAGCAACATTATTTTCAACAGCCAAAAGAATAGAATGTGCTCCACCCACACAGGGGAGGACCGTTCAGCCCTGAGAGGAAGGAAGCAGTGGTTCGCGCCCCCTGGGCCGAGACGCAGCCTGGATGAGCCTGGAAGACACAGTGCTGAGTGAAAGAAGCCGGACACCGGAGGCCACGTGTTGTGTGACTCCACTCATACGAAACAGGACAGCAGACACAGAGAGCAGACTGGCAGCTGCCAGAGGCTGGGGACAGGGAGTGACTGCCTAAGGGACACAGGTTTCCTTTAAGCCAAGACACTCTGGTGATAGCAGCAGAAGATTGTGGGTGTATTACATGCCACCACACTGTATATTTTAAAATAGCTAAAATGGTAAATTTGCTGTGCTGTGAATTTCACCACTAGTATAAAAAAAAATCCATTTCTGGGGCCCCATAAAAAAATAAGCAATATGAAAGCAGAGAGAGGCTGGGTAGTGGCCACGTCTCAGGCCATGAAATCCCCATGGTAGGACAGGGTTTGCTCAGCTGGCTTCCCAAAATGCCATCCTACCACTCCTACGCCCTCAGCCCATTTTATTTTATTTTGAGACAAAATCTCACTAAGTTGCTGAGGCTGGCCTCAAACTTATCATCCTCCCACCTCAGCCTCCAGAGTTGCTGGGATCACGGGTGTGCGACACCTCGCCAGGGCAAGAACAAGTACACTCACAAGAAACCCCTCTGGGGGCTTAGCATCATAAACAAAAACTTTAGCTGAACAAGTGTTGGAAGGGGAGTCACAGGTAGTTTGTAAATATTTGGTCCTGACACAGGGACAGAGCAGGTATTGTCCAGGATCAGCCATTCCTTCCAGGCTGCACACCCCAGCAGGGGACCCACCCAAAGAAAAACTGCAACTGCAGCACTGCTCTTGGTCACTGGCTTCTTACCATGGCTCCCCCTGCCCACCCAACACTGGGACTCAAACCCACAGCCACGTGGACACTAGGCAAGTGCTCTACCATTGAGCTACACCCTAGCCCTTCTGTGACACTCCTAAGAATTTATGACAGAATAATGCTTCTATGTATGTCATTTGCAAAAGAAATTGGCTCTTCTGTTAAATTCCAGTAAGTCAATTCTGTAAAGAAACTCAAATGACCAGAAACAGAGTAGAAAAAGATTCTCATCCTTTCTAAAGAACCGCAAATTCGGGGCTGGGATTGTAGCTCAGTGGTAGAGCGCTTGCCTCGCATGCGTGAGGCCCTGGGTTCGATCCTCAGCACCACATACAAAGCAATAAAATAAAGACATTATGTCCATCTACAACTAAAAAAATATTTAAAAAAAAAAAAAAAAAAAAAGAACCGCAAATTCCAGCAACCAAGAGATGCTCCTTGGACGTAGCAATCACTTTTAAAAGTAAGCCTCCCAGCAAAGGCCTTGCCACCGCTCACCCAGAATGGGAGCCGTTAATCACAGGCGCCCACTTGGCTCTTTCTTTGTAATTACTGGACTCCGTCCTCAGCTTTGCCACTGATGATGAGACCCTGGGCAGATCACTACACCCTCTGTGAGCAGTTTCCTCCTGCTAACGTGGGGTGGGCATGCACTGTGTGGCCACGCGCTCGGGGAGGACAACGCCCTGTGACCTGACCACAAAGGCAGATGAGAAGCAAAAGAAAGCAATGCTATACCACGTGTCCTACCCACGTGTTGTAGCCGTGTGCTCCTGCAGCCGCAGCGAAGCAGCACCGGCCGAGTCATTCACAACTCATAGGAACGGGTTCCTCGAAGTTTGGAGATGCGGGTGTCCAGGACCAAGGCACCAGCACACGTGGTGTCTGGTGCAGGCTGCTCCCTGCTTCCAAGAAGGTCCCCCAGAGGGGACAGGTACTGCATCCTCACGTGGAAGGCAGGAGGGCAGAAAGGGGTGAGCGCACTGCCTGGAGCGCTTTCCAAAGGCCCTCATCCCATCCGCAGGCGAGGCCCCTGGCCCAGGTGGTCCATCACTCCCGCAGCCTCCCTCTTAGAGTTTTGGAGGAACACCAGCATTCACCCGCGGTGGTGTCAGCTGTGCGCCAGCTCACGGGATGTGTCCTTTCACCTGGGCCACGTCTGCTCCCCCGCTCTGCTGGTTTCTCAGGGCTGCTGCAACAATGTAGCACAAACAGGCGGCTTTAAACAACCCACACCTGCTGTCCCAGGGCTGCGGAGGCCAGACGCCCAATCCAGAGAGGCTGCGCTTTCTGAAGGTGCCAGGGGAGAAGCAACCTTGGTCTCCAGCTTCCTGGGGACAATGGCAGTTCTGGCCTGTGCCACTTCCAAGTTCAAGGTACAGAAGATACCTGCTGTATTTCCATTTTTGACAGAGACACAGGTCATGAAGATATTTGGGTTTTTTCTTTATAACTCTAAGTAACAGACCACCATGACCCTGGTCTTTGCATCTGGATGACCACAGGGAGGGTTGGGGTCTGCATCGGGAACAGGAGGTCTCCGTTCCCAGACGAAGCAGCTGGTCCTCATGGGTCAGTGTGGCCAGATGTGGCCAGATATGGCTCCATCGCCCTGTTTCCATGAGAAGCAAAACACTGGGTTTTCACAGGGACGAAATCTCCCCGTTTTGGAATGTCAGCAACTAATTCCGTACATTTTAGGGTCCTCATGCACCGTGTTCACAGCAGAATTATCCCCAGTGGCCACGGGGTGGAATCACCCCACGCGGGTCCACCAGTGGGTGAGTGGATAAGCCCCTAAAATGCTGCTGGTCTTTCAGCCGGAGAAACAAAGGAAATCCAGACGCCTGCTACACAGGGGTGAACCCCGAGGACACTGTGCTGAGTGAAACAGACACAGAAAAACAAATCCTGTGACAGTCCTCTCACATGAGGACTCCAGAGTAGCCAGCATCATAGAGACAGAAGGCAGCTGGGGTTTCTGGGGGCTGAGGGACAGTTAGGAAAGATGACAGAAATCAGGAGGTGGATGGGGGTGACCACTGCACAACAGTGTGAAGGTACTCAGTTCCACCAACTGTACTTGCAAACGACAGGGCACACTTTCTACGTATGTCCCACAGTCTGAAGAGAAACCCTGCCTGGAGTCTGCACAGGCCACTGTGCAAGTCAGGTACGCCACTGGCGGCCCGTCTGCAGGGTGGTCCACTCCTCCGGGACCAGGACCCTGCCTCAGTCTCACTCTGGGAGCTGGCGCAGGACGTGGCTCCCAGCCGCTGCTCTGTTCTGGTTGGCTTAACAAATGTCGTTTGATGTTTTGGTTTTTTAATGCAGTGAGTATCATGTGCACAGGACACAGGAGTCGTCTACACAGGAGTGTGTGCGCGTCCGCACACTCACACTGCACACACACAGGAAGCCCAAGGCGAGGAGGTGGGCGTGCCGGGGACTTAGTCCCTGGGCGCGGCTCTGCCAAGACGTCCAGAGCTTCAGGATGCAGCCCGCGGCCACCAGGTGTTAAACCTCCCCATCAGCAGGACGCCTCACAGAGGAACCAGAAGGGGCACCCAGCTCTCCCCTCCTTCCACGTCCACATCCAGTCCCATCCACCAGCTGCCTGGGAAGAGCCACTGCCCTCCAGACCGTGTGCCCCAACTCCCTCTCCCCCTCAGCCTGGCGGGTTCTCGGCACTCTCAGCTGCCCAGCACCTTCTCCACCCTGCGCTAATGCCTTCCGGGAGCTTCCAGTAGTGGGTGACACTCACAGAGGTTTCAGCTAGGGCAACTCAAGTCCCTTCAGGGCTGGGTGAGGAAGGACCCTGGGTCTGATCTAGGCTGGGAGGGAAAGTGCTGTGGTCGGTGAGTGAAGTGGACCCGAGCGAAGAGGGGGAGACGTCTGGGCAACTTTCAGTTCTCAGTTTATTTTCTTCTAAAGTATTCACTAAAATCTGATGGAAACCGCTCATTTTGGTTTACTGCATTACTGAGGCATGCAAACAAAGGATCAGCATGGTGGCATTGTTGAGATTTGAAACCGCTATTGGTAGACTCGCCTGTGTTTTAAAATCGTGTCCTTCCACACCTCCAAATACGTGGCCCTGACTTTGTTAGTCTGCAGGAGTGCTTACAAATACAACAGAGAAAAACGGATGGCCTAGCAGAAAACGGGTAAAGGATTCAGATAAAACATTGTCCAAAGAAGTGTACAAATGGCCACTGGACCCAAGAGAGGACTTTCAGCCCCACTCGTAATTAAAGCAACACGGATCAAAGTCAGATGTGGGTTTCATTTTATGGCATCAATTTTAAAATTGAATAAAAGCTAGTATTGGCAAGAACTGGAGATTAAAGCAGGCACTCTTGCCAGCTTTGGTGGGCATGGGTGTTGGCAAGAGGTTCAGAAGGGCCATTTGGCTTCATCTACCAAAATTTGATATATCCCATAACCCATAAATGTCACTCTAGAACAACTGCAATTCCCCATGAGAACCTTCTTCCCAGGAGGTTTTGTCTAGCAGCTTCCTGTGTGCCATCTAACACAACAGTCCAATGAGTCAATTTGTGGTAGAGACAGTCAGAGGAACACTACTGTGTTCAAAACAAAACAAAGCAAAACACCTGAATTCTGTGAATCTCAGAATCTCACGGACAAATGCTGAGATAAGCCAGAGACAGAAAAGAGGTGCTGCGTGATCCCCGTATGTGACATTCTGAAATAGGCCACAAGCCACAGTGCCAGGAGCAGAGCATAGGCGGCTTCCTAAGGGCTACCAGGCCTTCTCCAGGGACTCACTCTATCCAGGGATGACACAGAAATATACACAGGTGAAAACGTGCACTATTTCCTTAAGATCTGAGCGCTTTCCATGAGTTATCTCCAACTTCCGGCACTACTTTTACTGTAAGCATATGTTACTTTTAAACATGTATAGAAAACACAATATATTTTAAAAATCAAAAAGACAAGCTATAAGTATATTTTCACCGTGAGTATATATTACTTTGATATATATGGAAAACAATACATGAGTGTATTTAGAATATCTTCTCCGTACATGTCTTAAACACCACGAGCCCACATGGAAATTTCCATAGACACGGAAATCACACTAGACAAGGAAGACACAGGTAAGACCCTTGAAATAATGAGCTCCCCCTCCGCAAGCCAACTGGTTGTTCTCACGGTGGCTGGCCTCTGGAAGGGCCCATGCCCCTCCCAGGCCATCTCCTCCTGGGCCAAGGCCCCCTTCCGGGCACTCGGGGGCCAGCTTCAGGACAGGATGCCTCTGTCTACACTTTCATTTGGGAACCGTGAGATCAAAAGGAACCCCTGCTTGTGTTGCCAAAGCCCCACCAGGAGCCGGCCCACGCCTTGTGGGGACCCGCTGTACCAGTTTGCATGACCAGAGGAGAGGGGACTTCCTGGGCAGCTTTACTCCCTGGTCAGCAGAGGCCTCCTGCAACTGACCACAGCAGGAGGGGCAAGAGAGCCAGGGCCAAGCCAAACAAATCGTGGGGACAGAAAATGATCCTTCCAGCTGCTGACCTCCAGGTTACCAAGTGGCTGGAGAGACCGAGGGGCCTCAGACACCTGTGGGCCAGCACCACACCTCCTGGGCAGCAGAGCTGACAGCCAGGCAGGCATGCGGGTGGGCAACAGGTGGAGCTCCCCTCCTGGCAAGCTGCCTCAGCACCTGGAGAGTCGTGGGTCTGTTGGCTTGACCCAGTGGGAAGTGGGGACTCAGGGCAAAAGCAAGCACACACTCCCCGGTCCTGGGCAGGTTTCCATGAGGAACAGTCTCCAAATGTCCCAAGTTCAATCACTGGGAACCTGATCACTACTGGAAGCTGCTTTGAGGCTGTTGCTGTTGTTGTTTTAGTTGTAGATGGACACAATCCCTTTGTTTTATTTATTTTTATGTGGTGCTGAGGATTGAACTGAGTGCTTCACACATGCTAGGCAAGCGCTCCACCATTAAGCCACAACCCCAGCCGCTGGAAGCTGCTTTTTGATGGAGATCTTACTCAACCAGCGCCAGGGGTCTGTAAAACTAGTGAGAGCCCAGCCCTGCGTCTGGGGGCACCAGCAGCATCCAGCGCCATGCCGAAGCAAACCCCACCCCTTGTGGGGCCATCGGGGGCCAGGAGCTGGTGGGCACCTAAATCCACAATGACAGATGGCAGAAGAAGGGAGGAAGCAGGAGTGGCGGGAATCCACATGGGAAAGTCTCTCTGGCAGGCACATTTCTCAAGAGATGACAGAAATCTGAACTTCTGGGTGAAAGATCCCACTTTTAACCACTGAGAAACAACACGTGCACATTGGGGGAGTCACATCAAAACCACAAAGCGAGGCGGGTGCGGTGGCGCACGCCTGTAATCCCAGCACTTAGGGAGGCTGAGACAGGAGGATCACGAGTTCAAAGCCAGCCTCAGCAACGGCGAGGTGCTGAGCAACTCAGTGAGACCCTGTCTGTACATAAAACACAAAATAGGGCTGGGGATGTGGTTCAGTGGTTGAGTGCCCCTGAGCTACCGCCTCACCCCCAGGATGGCTAGCACTGAAAAAGCAGGCGCTAACAAGCAACATGGGATGGGAGAATCAGGACCCTCACACAGCAGCGGGGTTGTCCCTGCGAAGCTGAGGCAGAATGTGCATTGTTCACAAGAGTTACAAAATGGAACCAAGCTGGAGGTCCACAGCCAGGTAAATGGATAAAATGTGCTGCATCCATGCAACAAAGTATCATCCAGCCATAAACAGGAATTAAGGAGGGGCACACACTGCAACACACAGTAACACTGAAAACACCCCATCAGTGCAAGGCACCGCACACAAAAGGGCAGGTATTGTATGACTCCATCTATGTGAAATGTCCAGAACAGGTAAATCCACAGACACACAAAGTGGGTTGGTGGCCAGGGGCTAGCATCCAAGGAAGTGTGGACTGACTGCTAATAGGTACAGGGATTCCTGGGGGATTAGCAGAAATGCTCTCAAATTGATTGCAATGGTGATTGTATAGCCTTAGGAATATGCTAGAACCACAGAGTTCCACACTTTGAAATGGTGAATTATATGTTAGGAAAATATATATACCGAATATATATATTTGGTACCGGGGATTGAACTCAGGGGCACTTGACCACTGAGCCACATCCCCAGCCCTAGTTTGTGTTTTATTTAGAGACAGGATCTCCCTGAGTTGCTTAGCACCTCACTGTTGTTGAGGCTGGCTTTGAACTCCTGTCTCAGCCTCCCTAAGTGCTGGGATTACAGGTGTGTGCCACTGCTCCCGGCAGGGAATTATATTTTTTAAAAATGTGCTAGAAAAATGGAGGATATATGCCGGGCACAGAGGTGGTGTAATCCCAGCTACTCCAGAGGCTGAGACAGGAGGATCACAAGCTCGAGGCCAATCTGGACAATTTAGCAAGGCCCTGTCTCAAAATGAAACAAAAAAATTGTAAATAAATAAATAAATGGCTGGGGATGTGGCTCAGTAGTTAAGCACCCCTGTGTTCAATCCCCAGGAAGGAGGAAGGGACGAAGTGGGGAGGGACGGAGGGAGGGAGGGAGGAGGAAGAGAGCCTACAGAATACTCTTAGACACAAATATGTCCAACATGGCATTATTTATATATCATTGACAGAACTGGAAACCACTGACAAGGTAAAAAGGTTGGATTACAGTCAGAGGACGCAGAAGAATCTGGCCTTTTCACCCATCTTGTAACATTGGACAAGTGTGATGGGTAGGAAGATGGTCCCCAAAGATGCCCTCCTCCTAATTCTGAACCTGTGAGAACATCACTTCACAGGGCAGAAGGACGTCAAGAGGAGACAGTGCTGGGCCGTCTGGTGGCCTGGGTCATCACAAGGTCCTTGCAAGAGGGAAGCAGCGCTGTGTCCCTCTGAGGGCCTGCACTCTCCCAGAATGTGTATTTCTTGCTTTAACCCAAAAGACATCCTTCTGGAGAGAGCCGGCGTTCTCCCCAAATGCACAGCTGCTTTCCTAAATAAAGCTGCCTGGTCCGCTAGTGGACAAAAAAAAAAAAAAAAGCAGGATGGTCAGAGGCGCGAAAAGAGAAGCAGCGTTAGAGGGACACCATGGCTGGCCTTGATGAAGGAAGGGGCCAGGCAGCCGAGGCAAGCGAATCTGAGAAGCTGGAAAAGTGCAAGAACAGACAAGAGCGGACCCACTCCACCCACACCCTGGTGTTAGCCAGGGAGGCCAGTGTCAGGCTCTGCCCTCTGCCAGTGTAAGACCGTGCATTTCTCTTCATTTAAAGATTATTTTAAACGTGTCATCATTTGTTACAGCAGCCATAAGAAACTAAACCAGCAAGCTATTTAATCTCCTCAAGGTTTCACTTTTAAAATGCAAGTAAGAATTGCACCTGGTTCTTGGATTGATAGAAAGCAAGCACAAAGTGGGGCTGTGACGAAAACAGCTGACATGGACCACTTGAAGGAGGCTCAGGGCTTCAGTCTGAGGCCAGCTGGCTCCATTGCTCTGGGCCTCGGGAGAGGCAGAACATCCTGGCAGAAGAGCATGGTGGAGGACAGCTGCTCGGCTCACCCAGGCCAAGAGACCAGGGAAAAGGTACAGTCCCCCAGGGCATCCCCAGGCCCCTCCCTCCAGCCAGCTCCCACCTGCCACAGCCTCATCGCCTCCAGGTGGTCCATGCACCCGTCACTGGACCAACCGTCTGGTGAGGTCAGAGCCTACAGGCCCACCTCTGGACACTGCTGCATTTGGACCCAGCCTGCAGCACATGAGCTTCTGGGGGATGTTCCAGACCCAAGAAAAAGTCTTTGTAAAGTGGTCGTCACAAGCCCGGTGCAGTGGGAAATGCCTGTAACCCCAGCACATTGGGAGGCTGAGGCAGGAGGATCGCGAGTTCATTAGTGAGGCACTAAGCATCTCAGTGAGACCCTGTCTCTACATAAAACACAAAATAGGGCTGGGGATGTGGCTTCATGGTCGAGTGCCCCTGAGTTCAATCCCCAGTACCAAAAAAATAAATAAAATAAAATAAGTAAAGTGGTCGTCACAGTCCCCAGTGTATGATCAGAGCTTGACAATGACTTCTATCCAGCACTCTGATCACTGAGTCAGGTCACAAGGAGTCCCATTTACATGGGGGTAGTGCTCAGGCCATGATGTCGAGGGAAGAAAAGATATCAGCTATGTAAAAGTGCCAGGGAGAAAAAGTTATATAAAGGTAGTGTTTCCTGTCTGGGTGACCTTTGTTCTACATCAGTGTTCAGGTGTTATTCCAAGAGATGTGTGTGTATGTGTGTGTGTGTGTGTGTGGGTGGGTGTGTTTTGGTAGACTGAAAGCTTTAACATTGCTCTTACTACTGATTTAGACATAAACTAAATATTAAATCAGTCAACAAACAAAAATGATACATATAAATGGATTGCAAAAGATAAGCATACAGAAAGCGCAGTTTATAATTCAAAACTTACAGGACAACTTATAGACAGGTAGTATGTTTTTAAAAAGCACCAAATAAAGAACAAAATTCCTGAAAGGTAAGAATAACTTTTAAAATGTGATTTAGGATAAATCAGATATATTATAATGATCCAGTTTTCATAATAAATGTAGAGTTTCTTGTGACAAAATATGGTTTAAATAACTAGAAATGATTCAAGTCAGGGTCACATAAGGTGGACATTTCTAAAGAGCTCAGATGAATTCAGAGGCTTATGAAAGGCTGAGTTGGTGAGAGAGTTTTCAAAGATTAATTCTTCTTCCTCTCCTTACTCTACCAAGAATTTAGTTAATGGATGAGGTTATTAAGGACTAACAAAAAGTACAGATTTTTGCATGAAAAGATGAGGAACTAGAAAAGACTAATGAGTTTTATTTTTACAATCAAGCAGGAAGACTGTTTGCTTTTCAGGGGAGCCCCAGAGCCCCCTCCCTACTGTCCAGGTCCCTGCTGGTGGCTTCTGCTGCCCACACCAACTGACCCCAAGGCCAAGCCGGTCTTGGGCCTTTATCTGTCCATCACTTCTGCCAGCAGTGCCCCCTCCCGCGCTGGCAGCCCTGGGGTCTAAATCCAGCCTCCTGGGCCCAAAGCCCCCTACTCCGAACATTCCTTTTTGCCAGTGGGTAGGGGACCTTGTGTGCCCCTGAGGGTCACCCGCAGGACAGGAATGGAAGACCTCACAGCAGTCCCAAGAGGCCTTACTATTACCTGCCAATTTGGTGGAATGGGAAACCAAGGCTCCAGATGCTGAGAGAAGCTCCCCAGAGCTACACACCAGGACTCAAATCCAGCTCAACTAGTCCAAGAACCCAGGCCACTCCGCCAGAGACACAGGCTGCGCCCTGGGGCCAGGCACTGTGCTGGCCGGTGTTTCCAGCCTCTCTAGCCAGCTCTGCGTGCACCACCACGCATCAGGAGGCCCTGCAGGGACCCCACTCTCCGTCCCTCGCAGGCCTTGCTACTGCTGCTGCTACTGCTGCTGACTAAAGCTGTTTACCTCAGGCCCCCAGCAGGGCCACCGGGTCATCCTCTCCAAGGCCTGGTCCACCCTTGGGGTTCCATGGTGGAAGCAGCAGAGAGCAGACTCCTGGCTCCTGATGTAGAAATGGACCCTTGTCCCTGCCAGAGCCCCACTGCTGCCAGCAATGAGCTACCTTAGGAGGGGACTGCCTGGACGCCAGGCCCCTGCTCCAACAGTCCCTGGGGCAAGAACACATCCTGGGGGCTGGGGTCGCGGCTCAGCGGCAGAGCGCTTGCCTAGCATGTGTGAGGCTCTGGGTTCGATTCTCAGCACCGCATATAAATAAGTAAGTAAAATAAAGATCCATCAACAACTAATAAAAATATTAAAAAAAAAAAAATACATCCTGGGTGTGTCTTTCGCCTTTTACTCTTGTTCTTAGTGGTTTTCTAACATGTAGACATTTAAATACCTCAGACTTTTTTCTTTAATGGAAATGGATCTCGTATATGCTCACAAAAGCCTTCTCAACATTAAGCAAATTTATCTTTCCTATGTTTTCTCCTAAGATGACTTCATTTTTTAATTTTACCCTTAATCCATCTGATATTTTTATTTTGTAAAGTATACAATCTTATTTTTTTCCTAAATGATGGCTGAGTGGTTTAGCACCTTTTATGGCCTAGTCCATCCACCTCTCTGTACCAGACAGAAAATACAAGAAATCTCCTTGTCAAACGAATCCAAGCTTGCATGTAAAAATGCCCTTCATCAGAGGGTAGAGAGGACCAGACAAGGTTAGCAACCTCTGAACCAAAGACGCTGATACAAAGCTTCTGCGAGGTCACAAGCACATTAGATGGCAAGCTGTTCTTGGTCAGGCAGTTGACTGTCAACAGACTCCTATTCACCCCTAAATCTAAGAAAAACCAGCACATTCTTTGCTTTGGTGAATGGACGGCATTTCCAAACCTGTTCCACTGTTTTTGTTTTTTTATCAAATATATACAATTCATGCTCCTGTTGGATCCAAAAATTCTAGAACTTATCTGCTTGTTTGTGAATTCATGACCAAAACAACAACAAAAACAAAACCAAAAAGCCCCTTGTAAACACTTACTTGAAGGTTAGGTGGACTTTGCAGAAGAAAACGGATCTCAACTGAACCCCAAATCATGCCAAATGTGGAATCAAGCATGCTCAGGGATCCCAAAAGTGAATTTTGAGATGTTACCAGGAAAGTTGTTTTTTCATTCAGCCCAAACCATGTGCCAGAAAATTCAGATGAGCAGGGTGGCTATGAGAGGTGATAGGACACAGGCAACAGCAAAAACTTTCGTTTGAAAATGTGCCATTTACACACCAGGTGAGATGGCACAGTCCAGTCATCCCAGCAACTCTGGGGCCAAGGCAGGAGGACAGCAAGTTCAAAGCTAGCCTCAGCAATTTAGCAAGATCCTAAGCAAATTAGTGAGACTCCATCTCAAAATAAAAAATCAAAAAGGGCTGGAGATATGGCTCAGCATCCCTGGGTTCGATCCTCAGCACCAAAAAAAAATAATAAAGTGCCATCTGCCTGCGCTGGTGTTCCTCCAGCTGATGAGAGGGCGGGAGGTTTTAACGGATAAAGCTGCCTTTGCCTGAAGAGGAGTGAGGCAACAGACTGGGTCAGGAACAACCGCGTGCAGGCTAGAACAGGGAAAGGCCAAAGGTGCCCCTGGCTTCCATCATGGTGGAGAGCATGGGAGCTAGGGGCCTGGGTCCCCTGCACCAGAGACGGCAGAGCTGCAGGGCGCACAAGATGGGGATGCGCTAGGGATGCTCACGTCAGCGCACAGACTCGGAGGAAGTTCAGAATGAGCAGGAAACAAACGGGAATGTCCTCTCCAAGGAGAGCCAAGCCCCACAAGGAAAACGCAGCTATTGATCGCAAGGGCGACACTTCAAAATACAGTTAACGATCATGAAAATCAGCCAGCTCCCAGGGAGCACCTCCACGCTACCGCCACAATCCTTCCTGTGATATGCTCTTACCATTTGTCAAATTTTCTTTTGAAGGCTGGGGATTAGCTCAGTGGTAGCGCACTTGCCTAGCATGCATGAGGCTGGAGCTTTGATTACAGCACTGGCAAAAACCAAACTATCTTTAAGGGGTTTTTCATCCTCCTCCCCTTCCCCCCACTTCCTCTGGGGATCAAGTCGGGCCTTGACCACGACACATGAGCACTCTACGGCTGAGCTGCCCCCCAGGTCTTCTCTTCTTCTTGTCAACTTTTTTAGTTTTTTCCCCACTATTTTAAAATTTGTTGAACGTTGTTTTTTACAAGTCACCGAGTTCTGTGTTTCATCTCACCATCTCCCATGCTGGAGGTGCAGACTGTCCCAGGGTTCTCATTGTTTTATGCATTTTTTGCAAATTTCCCTCCATGCCGTCATCCCAGCCTTGACGCTGTGCCCTGGATGAAACCTCTGGCACTTCCTCAGGAGTGAAGAGGTGCCTTTTGTAAGTGTCTCGGATCCAGGTCTGCGGGCGGCTGTGCACATGGGGATCGTGGGGGGCCCTGGGGGGCCGTGGAGGGATGGAACCCAGGGTGGGGTGCACACATGCTCCGCCTCGGGTGCCACGGGCCACATGTTTCCTACTGCCTTCCTGTGTGGAGGTCTCCATGTGGGAGCTGGGGCTGGGGCTCAGTGGTGGAGCACTTTCCTGGCATTTCTGAGGCCCTGGGTTCCACCCCTAGTGTGGGGCAGTGGGAGGGGGGGCCATGAATTAAACACAAAGCCCAGCAGCTTCCTTCCTCTGGTTTGGTGACCCCCACTCCCCCATCATTTCTACCTGTTTTAGTCTGAGGAGTGTCCATAGCTCTCCTCCCACCAGGCCACCTGTCCTTAAAGTATTAAGTGTCTGAGCTTAGAAATTCCCATCACAGGAGCACTATGTGTTCAGGAAACCCAGACAAGTACCAGAAGGAAACAAAAATTAATTTTATGCCACATCTCAGCAATGCCACTTCAGATTTTTATTCTTTCTTTCTATGCACACACACATCAATGTTTTTATAATGCTGGGACCATGCTGAAGCTATTTTCCTAACACATCTTTTTAAATCTAACATCACATATGAAAATTTTCATTTTATTTATTTGTTTGTTTATTTATTAATTCATTCTCAGGGATTGAACCTCACTTAACCACTGAGCCACAACCCCAGCCCTTTTCTAAATTTTTTATTTAGAGACAGGCTCCCGCAAAGTTGCTTCGCACCTCACTAAGTTACTAAGGCTGGCCTCGAACTTGTGATCCTCCTGCCTCTGCCTCCTGAGCCACTGGGATTACAGGCATGCACCTCCGCACCCAGCTTACCTGGGCCTTTTAAGCAGAGTTTGAATTTCACTGAGAACTCGAAGGCTTAAAATCACAAGTACACTGTCTTGGAGTGAGTGAATCTAACACGTTGGCTATGAACCACACGTCTTTACTGGCCTAAGCGGGCATACTCAGCTCTGTGCCAAGCAGGGAATGTGGAGAGGTACCCTGGGGATTCTTGCCCTGATAGCCTGGGTGTTAAACAAGGAGGATCAAAGGACAGCAGACCAAAGTGCATTGCTGACATCCAGCCACAAGTTCCAGAGACTAGGATTATAAGAGTTGACATTCACGACCTTAAAGAGAAAAGAAAAACAGGAAATGTAAGCTGCAATCTATTTTAACTATTCTGTTCTATTTAAGCCATTCATTTCAAATATATTCCTACTTGGGAATTATTCTCATAAGAAAAAAGTTAAGGAGTTTTAACTTTGCCAGCTCAAAATTTCCCAAAGAGGAAAAACTTCAAAGCAATGTAAACAATGTGATAGATCTGCAGTCACCTTAACACAGCAAGACATTTAAAAAAAAAAAAAAAACGACACAGTTCAATGACAGGGTTAAAAAACGAGGTGTCTAGGGCAACGTGCTTCTGCTCAGGAGTCTGCTTGTTTGGTCTGGGGTCCTGAGGATCGGACCCCAGGCCTCATGCCTGTGGGGCGAGCATGCCGTCATGGAGCTCCCAGCCCTCAGGATTCTGCAGAAGGATGGCACCTGTCACCCTCCACTGACAGCCTGGAGAAGCTGGCGTTGCAGCTTCATGATGTGAAACTTAATAATTTTTACTACCTAAAATACAAGAAAACCAGCATAATGGTTGTGTTCCGAGTGTGACTTCAGAGTTCTTCTTTCTGAGACCCATTTGACATTGAGGCATAATCGGCAGGGAAATGGAGGGGCCTGCACATTCCCACGGGTGGGCTCTAACCAACCCACAGACTGAATGAGGCAAACTCCTAGCGACCAGAGGAGCATGGAGTCACTGCGGGCTGCCCAGGCCCTCGGCTTGGCCCAGGAGCTCACTTCTAAGTCTGGCTTCCGTTGCACGGACACCTTCCTTTGGGACAGGCCTCCTGTTCCATGTCACCGTCACCATCACCGGGGAGGAGGGTGCCCGACAGAGGTTTCGAAGGCAGGAAGCTCCTATGAACATTCCTGAGCGAATCTCTACATAGCCACATGCTCCTTTCTCCCTGGAGGACTTAGGGCTCGGGGTGCAGTGAGCCCCGGGGAGAAGCCGCTCAGCTGCCCTGCAGGGAGCTTGTCCCTGACACTGACCCTGATCTCTCACCTGACCACTTCCAATGCTCATGCGCTTCCACGGTGGCCAATGGCCATCAGACATCAGCTCTTAGGAAGTATTTATCGACATCTTTGCCCAAGTGAAAAGATCCAATGTCCTTTGATTAATTTAATTATTCGCTTAAGTTCTTCATACATTCTGTGCCCAGGTTCTTTGTGCTACAAGTTTTTCTCCCAGTCTGAGACTTTCTGGCTCATTTTCCTCATGGTATCTTTTGACGAGCACAGGTTTTTCATTTTGATGAAGTTCTAATTTGTCAACTTATACATAATAAGAATTAGTGCAGCCAAGCACAGTAGCCAAGGCAGAAGGAAGGCAATTTTAATTACAATTTTTTAAGACGGTGCTTTTTAGGCACCATCTAAGAACCTTTGCCAACCTAAAGTTGAAAGTTGTTCTGTGCTTAGGATATGAATCATCCTTTTGTGTATCGTATCCACCCTGTATATGCTACCTGCCCATTAGTCACTTAATAGCTATCAAGCTTATCAGATGGATTGTCAAGGTACTATAGGGCCTGTATTGAAGTAACCTTTGTTTTTCTTAATTATGGCCCAAAGCCCAAGAATAGTGATACTGTCAATTTTTGTTTATTTACAACTTAGAGTATACTGCTGTAATTGTTCCATTTCATTAACACTGTTGTTAATTTCTTACTGCACCTGATTTATAAATTAAACTTTCTCATTGGTTTTGCACAGGAAAAAACAAAGAAGAATAGGGTTCCTCAGCTTCAGGCATCCACTGGGGGTTCCCTGTGGATGGGAGGGACCCCTGTGGTAACTTGGAGATATTCCATACTGGCACATGGCCACTTCAACCACATAGACCTACTCCAGGTGACTTAACACAGAGAGGGACAACTATGTGAACACACGGGGAGGGGACAGCCATCTCCAGGCCAAGGAAAAAGTCCTCAGAAGGAACTAGCCCTGTCTACGCTGTGACCTTGGACTTCTGGCCTCCAGAACTGTAGAAAAATTGATTCCAATTGTTCAAGCCAGCGAAGCGTGGCAGTGGAGATTGCTAACCCCAGCGAATCGGGAGGCTGAGGTAGGAGGATGGCAAGTTGGAGGCCAGCCTGGACAACTTAACGACATTCTGTCTCAAAATAAAAACTAAAAGGACTGGGGATGCAGCTCAGTGGTAGAACGCCCCTGGGGTCAATCCCCAGTGCCAAAAAAGAAAAAAAACTGCTGAAGCCATCCAGTCTGCTGTGCTTGCTGAGGCGGCCTGTCTAGACGTGCACCCTAGGGTAACGGGTCAAGCACCCTCCGCAAACCTGGGAAATGGAGACTCTCCCAGGATCACGGCTCTAGAGGCGCTGGGCTCAGTGGCCACTATGCTAGACCTTACCCTCTAGAGTGGTAAGGTCAAAAGTGGCTGCACATTCCTCCAGCCCCTGAGGTCATCTGCTGGCTACTCCTCTGGCCCAGAGGTAGTGTCCACCTCTCCACAGGGCTTCTGTGGCACTTGCTCTGGCCCATGGGGCCTCGGCACTTGGTACAAGCAGGATTTGTAAAGCCGTGCCCGCAGGGCCTGCCATCCCGAAGCCCAGCCCCCAAAGGCACGCAGCTGAGCAGGCCAGCCACCACAGCCACCACCCGTCAAGCCAGCCACACGAATGACCCTCGCATGGCCAGGAGTGGCGAGGTGACACATCTCTGGGGAGGCTGCAGTCCCTGGGGAGGCAGCATGCTCACGCACTGCTGTGATGTGACTGGAGGTGAAGGGGGAATCTGGGTGACCTGGTCAGCTGAAAGACCCTAAGGACAGAACTGAAGACGCCAAACCTCGGCTGTGGATTACAGAGGCAGCTCCCGTGTCCCTGGCCCGCCCTCCTGATGGCCTGCCCCATAGTTTCCAACTCACCCCACCAGCACCCACAGTGCCAAGTGCTGGTAAGGAAGCTCTTACAGACTGGTATTTATAACCAGTCAGCCCTCCGTACCTGCAGGCTTCACATCCTTGGATTCAACCAGCTGCAGACTGAACGTTTTTTGTTTTTTGCTTTTTGTTTTTTCATTCCAGAAAATTCCCAAAAGCAAAACTTTGCATTTGCTATATGAAGAGTACAGTGTTGAAGTCGGGTGCGGTGGCACAAGCCTGTAATCCCAGCACTCAGGGAGGCTGAGACAGGAGAATCGCGAGTTCAAAGCCAGCCTCAGCAATGGCGAGGTGCTAAGCAACTCAGTGAGACCCTGTCTCTACATAAAACACAGAATAGGGCTGGGGACGTGGCTCAGGGGTCGAGTGCCCCTGAGTTCAATCCCTGGTACCAAAAAAAAAAAAAAAGAGTACTGTGTTGACTCACGTAAATGGTGTGGGGCGCAGGCACTGCGTTGGGGATTACAGGCGATCTAGGGACGGTTTTCAACCGTGTGATTGTTACCTTCCCACGCCTGCTTCAGGTCCACTTTCCTCAGGCATTCTCTCCACGCTCCCGACAGTCTCTCCTGCGGAGCCTGCACCTCCTCACCCCAGCCCAGGGTCTCCAGCTTTCAAACAGTCTCCCTTCGAACCCAAAGACAGAGGCTGCGGGCTGAGGCAAAGCTAGCCACCATGGAGGAGTTTGGGGCCCAGGTGAACTATCTGTCCCCTAAGCCCCAGCCTCAGAGTTCTCGGGTTGCCTTTGGGAAACTGGTAAACGTGGAGACACAGACATTGGTGACCCGGGGACTCACTCCTCCACACCTCATCTGCTGCATGACTGCGGGAACGAGGGTCCCCAGGATCCTGAACTCTGACCTGTGGAGGAGGCTGTAGTTTGAACACGGCTTGTCCCCTCTGAGACTCTTGCTGAAATCTGGTCCACAATATGACAGTATTGGGAGGTCCTGGGACCTTGAAGAGTTGACTCTCGAAAGTGTGTGAGAGGAGCGCACGGGTCCTGTGTGAACGTCACACCACCTCCTCGCGTAAGGGGCTTGGGTGTCCCAGGGACTCCTGGACCCAATCCCTGCGGACACCAAGCAGTGGCCGCGTGTTGGCCCTGCTTGTCTGGAGCACCTGACCAACAGAACCCACCCCGGACAGGACGAGGGCCCTCCTGTGCACTCATCATTCCTGACTCCAAGGACGGGTCATGGTGGCTGGTCCGGGTCCCTGCCTGCCTGGCTCCCTCAGGTGTCCCTGTGGCACCAGCCCAGCACTGCGCCTGGCAAGGAGCAGCCGCTCAGGACGTACCAGCCACCCGAGCAGGTACGTGGCCAGGACCGCTCCACAGCCCGAGTTCACTTTGCAGTTTCTTCTCAAAGAAGAGTCCTCGCTATGGCACCCTCCTCCACCTAAAGAAATCCGGTGTCGGTCACTGTGCCTTTCCAGGGGACCCGTCAGCAGCACTCCTGTGAGGACAGAAGCCTCCAAAAGGCAGTAATGGGAGACCGCAACTTGGGCTGTCCCCAAAGAATCAAATGGTGACATCGAGAGCAGCCCCTCCTACCTAGGAGCAGGATATAGATGGTGCAGAGGGAGAGAGGGCAGTCCCCAGAGAGGGCCGTCTTGCTAGCATGCCCCAAGCACAGTGACCCCCTGGCACCACCAAGCCCATTTTGTTTGTTTTTGTGCATGTAGATGAACAGCATGGCTTTATTTTATTTGTTTTATTTTTTTTAATGCGGTGCCAAGGATCGAACCCAGTGCCTCAAATGTGCTAGGCAAACTCTTTGCCACTGGGCTACAGCCCCAACTCCCCCTTTTTAAAATTTTTTCTTCATCTTTATCTTTTATTTCCTACTTTTCTGCAGAGCCCATCAGAGCTTGGTGTGGCTCACTGGTACAGGGCTTGCCTGGCACGTGCAAAGGCCCGGGTACAATCACCAGCCCCAAGGGAAACAAAAGAGGGAGAACCCCGGAATTTCCAAATGTCCAAGGAGTCCAGCCAGAATGCTCGGACCAGAGCTGGGCAGAGGACATGTCTGGATTGGGAGTGACATCAGCAGTATCTCCACTCGAGTGCTGCTTCTGCAGCACCACAGTCACCTCGGCTGCAGGTCTGACCTGTCCAAGCCCAGCGTGCAGACAAGCACCTCCATGAGCCAGCACTTCGCACCACAGCACAGGCTCCACATGGAACAGCTCGCCCTCCGTCCACCCTGGGCCGGTCGAAGGAACTCTAGTACATCTGACCTGGAATAAATATCGCCAAGAGGTTCAAAGGAAGGGGGTTAGTCCACCACTCGGTGGGCCGGGACCTCTGGGCATCCTACAGAGCAGCAAGTGGCACACAGTGAGCCACCAGTTCGTGGGGTGACAAGAACCAGCAGTAGGGTGGCTCTGAGAAAAACACTCCCTGGCCTGGCAAGGACAGGCATGTCTCCAGAAAGGAACCTGAGGGGGTACAGCCTTTGCTGCCTCCAGAGTGGGGAACCCTGGCTGCTGGAGAAGGCGGGCGGGAGGTTTTCCAGTTCACACCATCTAAACCATCTGGATTCAGCAGGCTGGGCACGCGCCACACTGGGTGAGCTGCTGACGGCGGTGCAGGGGCACAGGAGAGATGCCACCCTGTACTGTGGGAGCCCGGTTAGAGCCCTCACTCACCCAGCCCACCTGGACAGTCTCTGGGCCACCCCATGCTCACCTACAAAATGGGATTTTCATGGTCCCTTCTAATTTTGAAATGACCTGATTCCAAACGGAATTCCTCTGATCATGACAGATTTTTGCCAACCGGAAGCAGAAAGTCTTATTTTCATAGGAATTCTTTGTGCATACCCTCACCCTCTCCATCAACAAGCAGCAGGATTAACGATCTCTTTTTGTGTGTGTGACCTGAACGACATTTCTGAGCTTGGGTTCTTTCAGACAAGCAGTGACCCAGCTGATGAAGGGGGGAAGCAGAGCGTGCTTTGGAGTCAGAAGAGGGTGTGCGCCGCGGGTCTCAAATCCATCATTCTCAAAACCCGTGGGTTTACTGACGGTGTCCAAGGGATTTACAGAGAATGCTTGAGACCACCTCCCGCATGGAGGAAGATCAATTAGCAGACTCATGAATTGTGCATTGGGGCAGCACTGCAGATCTCTAAACTAATTATTTGCTCTTAAGTAAGGGCTTCGCCCTAGATTTGAGATCTTTGTAAGTGCTAGTTTTTAAATTGTGAAAATAATGCAGTTCACACTGGGAAACTGCTCTCACAAAACTGTTTTACACCATGACACCTTGCAGAGGTCTTGGGAAAGAGCAGGGGAGGGTGTGTAAGTGCCACGATTAGTTTGTGTTAGGACACCGCTGAAACCAGTAAGTGCACTCTGAAGTACCTGGGATCCACTCATCACTGTCGGGGCTACTGCAATCGAGGACAGAAGCTCCTGCAGCACCTGGACTGCAAATGAAAATCCTGGGGGACAGCTTCACCAGCACTTTGCACATGCCAGGAAAAGATGCCCACCTTGGCACTATTTTAATAGCAAGAAACTAGAACCCGGGATCGATCTGATTGCAAAATGAATAAACAACACCCTTTGAAATAAAACTCTCATGCAATGGAGGCCTCCTGTAAGGGGGCTGCCATCTGTGTCCAAGGCAACATCAATCAAAGCAATAACTATTTCCCACCTCCTGTAACTGTATACCTTAACCTCCCCTGGGGGGAGCCCTCCCATGGAAGGTTCTGGTCTGGGCAGATCTTTGGGGTGCTGCAATAGACTGAGAAGCCTAGGGGAACAGTACCAGGAGTCAGGCTGCTGCTTTTCCATGTCTGACCCTGGACAGCCTGTGTGCAAGCCAGAGTGGCCCTACCAGGCAGGCGGGAAATGCTGAGCCAGGCTCCACAGCCTGGTAATAGAAGCCATTCTGGATTCCATTTCCTTACCTGCAAAATGAGGGCTTGGGCGCTGTCCTTTATAAGAAGTGTCTTAAACCATGAGAGCTGCAGACTGTCCTGGGTCAGGAACTCCAGGTGGGGCTCTGGGGTCAATATTTGCATGGTGTGCCCAGGGACTTTGGACAACCTGAAAGCTCCAGAACTTCCACAGGATCCCCTACTATGTTTATTTTTGTTTGAGTTCTGATATGTAAACGTGGGGTGTTGAGTATGTGTAACATTTATCCACTACATATACAGAAGCCGCATAGCACGACACAGTGGCCTGTAAATCACACCTTTGTTTGTCAATGTGGAAGGGAGCTGGGGGAAGGGGAGACCAATGGTTACATTAAATATTAAGTATTGTGTGACACCGAGTTCATCCCATGCAGACCCACTGAGGGGAGTCGGTGACTACTTGAGGCCAATATTCTTGGATTGCAGTAATGAGACAGACGTTTGGATAAGCTAAGTGTTTGTGAAACTACTAAAACACCCACATCATCTAGTTGGGTTTTTCCTGGTATGAGGGATTGAACCCAGGGGTGCTTTCCTAACATGTTACCCTCTCAGTCCTTTTAAGAGACAGAGCCTAGCTAACTTGTTGAAGGCCTCCTAAGATGCTACGGCTGGCCTTAAACTTGTGATCCTTCTGCCTCAGCTTCCCAAGTCACTGGGATTCCAGGCAAGTTCCACGGCGCCAAACCGTCATCTAGTTTTGGGGGGTTTTTTTCTTTTTGTTTTTTTTAATTTTTTTTTTTAGTTGTACATGGACACTGTATCTTTATTTTATTTACTTATTTATATGTGGTGCTGAGGATCGAACCCAGTGACTAAACGCATGTGAGGCAAGCACTCTACCACTGAGCTACAGCCCCAACCCTGTCATCTAGTTTTAACAGAAGCCAGGGTCACTGGGTTGATCTCAATCCTGACTTTTCCACTGACCTCAAATGACACCAGCATGTTCTTCTCCACCTCAGTATCTCTGATTTTCAATCCCCAAGTGCAGCCTGAGAATACTTCTCTCTGAGTGCCACGTCAGACGTTAATGGCTTAATATTTGGCCTCTGCATGTGCGGCTTGCATAGAAAGTGTTACCAAACAGAACATTGGGGATGCATTCCTTCCTGCCTGTACTTGAATATTGGTTGGTATGTGGTTTAAACATTCGTATAGGCAATTAAGCATAAATGTGAGTGTACATAAATTATCCTACCCTAGGAATAATTTAAGGAACCTTACAACTTTCATGAAAAATAACTTTAAAGTATATCCCTTGGGTTACTATGGACCTGCACTGGTGTCCAGTACAGTGACCACCAGCCTCAAGTGGTATTTAAATTGTTTAAAAATTAAATGAAATGTAAAATTCAGTTCCTCAGTAGTATTAGGCATATTCCGAATGCTCAGTAGTCACAGGTGGCCAATGGCTACCATACCAGGGCAGCATACTGGCATTTACAGCATTTGTGCCAGTTCTGCTAGACTTTCTACCATATCTATCAGTGAGTGCCTACATGACGGTAAATACTAAGTAACTTTGTTGAATGAATTTTAAAAGAATTCGTTTTGGGTTTTTTTTTTCCCAATCTTGAGACAGGGTCTCACCAAGTTGCCCTGGCTGGCCTCAAACTTGGAATCCTCCTGCCTCAGCCTCCAAGTTGCTGGGATTCCAGGAGTCCACCACTGCGCCAGGGTTGACCTATTAAGTCTTCAAATGAGTTAAACAGAAGACAGAAATCGTTTCTGCCCAACCCACAATCTGACACATGAGGACTGGCTGGGGTCACTCCTCCCTCTGTCCACTCCCGCATAGAACACTTCACACATTCTGCATCACACCCTCACCATGTTTATCTCATAGGTTCATTCTAGTCAAATCTGTCATGTTTCTCAATATAAATTACCTAAACGTTATTTTTCCCCACTGGGCATCTGCAGTTGCGTAGAGTATGTGTTGAGCCTTTCAGGGATTTTTTTTCCCCCAATGTCTTCATATCAGATTCTAGACTAGCTTAATTTTTAGTGGAAGAAAGAATTCTTCTTTTTAAAGCTTTTTTCTTCCTTAGAAACAAACTTAAAGTACCTTAACATTCTGTGTATCAATGAGGAAACTGAAAACATTCAGGGCAAAATCTTACATCCAAGATGAATTCTGCAAGGAAACATCACTTGAAACGGATCCAACCACTTTTAGGATTACGATAAATCCACCTTTGGCCTTGGCTCACAATTTACTGCCCAGCTGCACAAGACAGGGACAAAAAGGGCCCTTGGACAGATAGCATGCAGCTCCCCACCAGGGTCTTGGGCTACAGCCCCTCCTAAGCGAGCAATGTCCTCAAGAAAAATTTTCTTTTCCTGTCCCCTTTGCAAACGGTATCTGCCTTTGCAAGTTCTCTCCAATATATCAAATACATGTAACCATTTAATAAAATAAACAGGAAAAGGTCCCATAAATTGGGGGGAGGGAGCATTCATAAAGATCCTCTTCTACAGTAGTTCTTTCTGCTGAAACTAAAAATACAGTTCTCCTCCGGAATCCTTCATAAATACGATTGTAACCACAATCACACTGAGACAGGTTCCTAAGAGAAACAGCTTTGGGATTTGCTCAACAGAGAGGGAGCTGCATGTAGGGAGAAACAGAACCAGAAAATGAATTTTCATGGAATCAGAATTCAACGCGAAGTTAAGGCTAAGGTACACCTTCTTCGTCGTGTTCGACTCCCTTTGGCTTAAAACGCAAATACCTAAGGGTGAGAAGCTGAGCAGAAAGAATCTTGGAGAGAATACAAGGGTCGGGTCGCCTGCCCACGGTGACCAAAGAGGACCCGGGGCCACTCTCATTTGTGATGGTCTGGTGTACTTTGCGTTTGGCAACTGATCCAGAGGATCCTGATGGCCAACCTTGAAAGCCCTTGAATGATCTGAGTCCTAAATTGGACCTATGTCTCCAAACCTTCCCCTTCCACCCACGTCCATGTAACCAAAACCGAAACGAACGAAGAACAGTAGTTGCTTTTCTCTTCACAGGTATCCTGAAACTTGGCGTCTGGGTGCCGCTTTCACTGCAATTTAGTTTTTACTAAATTCGTATAATTTCTTTCTCAAGCGGTTGGCATTTTTAATTATTCATGCATTTTTTCTCTTGCCTCGAGTAGGGGGGCTGGGGACGCTCTTTTTGTCCTGGAGCCCCCCCCCCCCGCCCGCCGCCGCCTGTACCTATCTTCCACCCTTCCCCACTCGTGACCCGTTTGGTTTCCTTGCAAAATAGCTCTGTCCCCCCAGACCCACAGACCCAGTCCAAGGCGGGGGAGCCGAAGCAGCGCCCCTCTCCGGCAGGGGCAGGAAGCGCCGCGCGTCCTCCCGCTTCCCTCCCTTCTGCCAAAACAATGGCTCTTTGCCGGGAAAACGAAGTTGGGAGGAAGGCGGGCGCGCCCAGGGCCGGGCGGCACTCGCGGCGAGCTGCAGGTCCGCGGCTGCTCTCCGCGCCCTCCATACGCGCGGGCCTCGCCAGCCCACCCGCTTCCCAGCCCGCGCTCCCACCCGGCGCCCCCTCCCAGCCCCAGCCCCACTCCCGACAGCCAACAACACTCCCGCGGGCCGCCGCGCGGACCCGAGCCGGGGTCCAGGCCCAGCCCGCCACAAACAATGCGCGCCCCGCCCCGCGCGCCCATTGGCCCGGCGCGATTGGGCTGCGCGCGGGGCGGCGGGCGGCTCGGCGCGCGTGCGCGGGGCGGGGCGCGGGCGGGGGCGGTGCTTTGTGTGCGGCGGCGGGCGCGGGGCGCGGGGCGCGGGGCCGCGGGCGGGCGGCGGCATGGAGGAGCTGAGCAGCGTGGGCGAGCAGGTCTTCGCCGCCGAGTGCATCCTGAGCAAGCGGCTCCGCAAGGTGCGTGCAATCCCGCCTGCCGCCGCCCGGCCCGCCCGGCGACCCGCTCACCCTGGCTCTTCTCTCCCCGCAGGGCAAGCTGGAGTACCTGGTCAAGTGGCGCGGCTGGTCCTCCAAGTGAGTCCCCCGACGCGGGCCCTCCTTCCCGCGCTCGCCACCTCGCCGGGGGTGGGGGCGGCGTGGGCATCCTCGGTCGCGCCGTCTAGGTACCGGGGCATCCGCGGGCAAGGCGGGAAGTTCGCGGGGTCCCCGAGCGCTCTGCGGTGGGGGCGCCCGCCGAGCTTGGGGCTGCCCTTTGTTTACGAGCCCGCGGGGAGTGGAGCTAGGCGGCTTCCTCCCCGGAGCCCCCTGCGGCCCTCCACCCCTGCGCCGCGAGCTCCCCGGGGCCCATTTGTTGCTGGCGCCCCCGCCCGGCTCACCGCTCCCCGGCCCGCCGGGGCAGGCGCGGAACGCGAGCCCCCCTCCTCCTGCCCGTGTTTCCCCCGCTGTAACCTGAGCTTCCTATCGATGAATGTAGGACTCCCCCTCCCCCTTTCTTTCCTTTAATGGAAGGGAGGGGACTTAGAGTCCCCTGAAGCTTGCTCCGCACCCCTTTTTACCCCGACTGACTCCCCTTTCTTTGCTCCAATTCCGGTGCCTGGCCCCCGCTCCCTGGGGCGCCATACACATTGTTCTAAGCTGGGCTGCTTGTGCCCCTCAGTCTCCCCCTCCCTGCGTGCTAGACCTGCCTTCCCTTCCCTCCCTGGCTCCGGGCCAGGGTTTAGGGAATTCCCTCTCTACAGCTTGGCGTTTGCGGGGGGATTTGTTTTCCTCCCAGGCGCAGACTGGGAGGCCTCTTGTGCCCTTTGCAATTGGGGCTTGAAGTGGCAGTTTCTCTGCAGGTTTGAGGTTAGGTAGGGCACTGGCCGCAAGGACCTGGGTTGGGCCATTGAAGGGCCACTGAGCCAAGGTGTCCTTGCCTCCAGTTGGGCTAGGGAAGCAGTAGGGCCCTGGGCAGGGCTGCGTCTCTGACACCAACCTGCTCTTTGCTTTTCCAGGCATAACAGCTGGGAGCCAGAGGAGAACATCCTGGACCCGAGGTTGCTCCTGGCCTTCCAGAAGAAGTGAGACCAATAACTACCGGAGGAGGGGAGAGTTGGGGCCAGTGACCAGTTGCAGTGTGCTGGGAGCTACTGGCCCTCTAGGGGGCTTGGGCTAGGCTGTGATTTGAGGTCCCATAGCAGGACAGTCCCCAGGTCTCCTGTGCCATCTCCTTGGCTGTTTGTAAAAGCAGAGCACCTCGAGGTCCCCAGCCAGACTCTCCATATCTGAGGAGTCCCTAGTAAGTGCTGCTGTGGTCTCTGGTGGGCAGACTGGCGACAGTGAACCTCCTCTGTTCCTTCATGCAAAGGTTCTGCTTTCTTCTGGCCTTTTTGTGGCTTGTAGACAGCACTAAAAAAACCAGGGCTGCGGGTTTGCCACAAAACCGCAGGCCTGTCCTGTTGACCCTGCAGGAGTGTCCACTGGGCAAGAGAAGGCTCAGACGGGGAGCTGAAGCCACGACACACTTACACCTGTCGTGTCCAGAACAACACTTTACCTTTGCTCTGAGCTGCCAAATAGTACTGGAGTAGAACTGGAGGTGGGGGTCTGCCGGTCTCAGGCTCAGTTGCTTATGTAATTCTAGATGGCATTTCCACCTGTAGGTAGGAGACCTGGGTTAAGAGCCTCATGAGGTGTTGTAGAGGAAGGGTGGTATGGGAAGGCAATGGTGTGCCTGCTCGTCCAGGTGGGAGGCCTTCCCCCTTGCAGAAGCTTCCCTGTGCTCAGAGTCAGATGACTTGCTTGCTCAAAGCCTTGTAGCTGGGGTCCTTCTGGCAGGCTTGTTGTCTGGTAGTCCAAGCCGTGTTCACATCTCACTGTAGCAGGACATTTTTGGATATTCCCGGGGTACAGTGACATGGGGATGTAGACAGGTTTGATAGGGTGACAGGAAGTAGATGCAGGTACTTGCTTTGTAAAATCTGCTGTCAGCAATCTCATTACCTTGTATTCAGTTCATAACAGTCCTATGAGCCTTGAGGGGGTCAGCTTGATGCATTGCAGGACCTCGGTTCGTTTTCTGCCTTTGAGCTGGCCACCTTGGGTGAGATGCTGTGGCACACTTCTGTAGGCTCAGCTACTCCGAAGGCAGAGGCAGGATGATCACTTGAGCCCAGGAATTCAAGACCAGCATGGGCAACACAGCAATACCTATTTAAAACAGATCAGAACCAAAATATCTGAGAGTTTCAAAAGTTTTTGTTTGTTTGCTGTTTTTGGTTTTTTCTGGTACGGGGCATTGAACTCAGGGGCACTCAACCACTGAGCCACACCCCCAGCCCTATTCTATGTTTTATGTAGAGACAGGGTCTCACTGAGTTGCTTAGCACCTCGCCATTGCTGAGGTTGGCTTTGAACTCAAGATTCCCCTGTCTCAGCCTCCCAAAGTGCTGGGATTACAGGTGTCCACTACCGCGCCCTGCTCAAGAGTTTTTAAACCATAGGTGGCCAGGATTACATCATGGAAAAATAAAACCAGTAAGGGGAGCTTTGCCTGGAGATGCTAATGTTTACAGGGTGCTGAGGATCGAACCCAGTGCCTCATGCAGTGCCTCACGCATGCTAGGCTAGCCATCTACCACTGAGCCACAACCCCAGCCCTGTTTGTCTGTTTTAATTACTAGAATCTTCTCCAGATTAGGTCCCTTCCTAGGGGTGGCCTAAAGTATGAGCTTCATCTGGGGGCTAGGGGCCATGCTCTTGAGAGTGCTTCCTGTCCCCTGAGGCAGGAGGGCTGCTGCAGGGGATACAGGTGTGGAACCCTCTCTGCTGCTTCGCGATTGGGCATCTCCATTACTTCTGTCAAGAGCAAGTAGCTAGGGAGAGGAACCCAGGAGATCCTGAGTCAGCAAAATGACTCTGGGGAGCATTTGCAGGTGGGACTGGAGCCCTGGGTGCCCTGGGGCCAGCAGACAAGTGAAGACTTGGGACCTTGATGCTGGGGGCATTTTTTGCTGTCTTCTCACTTTGGTCTTCCTTCTATTAAAATGAGAGTTTGGACCACATGCCCCCAAAGCTGCTTCTGGTTAGCCCAGCTAGATTTCTGCAAGCCATTCTACCTGCCAAAAGTGCTCACATGGAAACCAGAACTAGCTTTGCTCATGTCTCTTGCACTTGTCTTAGCCAAGTGCCAATGAGCTGGCGTTCTTGTGGAAATCAGGATGGACCTTGCCACAAAAAAATGGGGTCTGGACTTTGCTGTGGGCATTTGATAGACACAGTGCAACTTTGCAGCAAAATGGTTAACGAGCTGCCACAGACTAGAGCGGCAGGGAACCCCGGGCACCACGTGGGGGTGTTGGAAGCCATGTGTGGTGGGGGAGGGCTGTGAGCACTGCCTTTCCTCGCTGATTGATGCTGTGTCTTCAGGGAACATGAGAAGGAGGTACAGAACCGAAAGAGAGGGAAGAGGCCCAGGGGCAGACCCAGGAAGCACACAGTAATGTCGTCCTGCAGCCGGCGCTCAAAGCTCAAGGTGAGTGTGTGCCTTACCCGCTGACCCTATTTGACTCCTCACCTTCTAATACCTCTTTGGGCAAAGGAAAGGTTTCAGGGCTCTTGGGTGGGGACTTCACAGCTGCAGAAGTTTCCCCATGCTCAGAAGGGCAGAGCCCCTTTGTGTGCTGCCTCTAAGCCTCTGCTAGTCGGGGCACTAGCAAGTCACAGCGCCCTGCCTCTCCCTCCACCTCACTGGGGTCCTGCAGGCCCAAGCCCCCTGACCCTGTTACTCTGGGCTTCTATACATTTTTTCTGGGTAGTAAGGTCAAACTGGGCACTCACCATGACTTTCTCTTGCCCCTGGGGACTTACCAGGAACCAGAAAAGAACAGTGAGCCCGCAGGCATTGGGTGCTCAGAGGTTTACCGTGTAGGTGTGGACCAACGGGGCAGTCAGGCAGGCCCAAGATTCTGGGCCATTACAAGCCCACCCCTGAGTACACCTTAAATTGAGGAAACCAGGCAACACAGGCTGGCTGAAGGGCAGGGGGCCATGCAGTGCTGGTGTCTTCTTGAGAATGTCCTGTCATCCCTCCCTTCCCTGCTATGATGGCCAGGGCGAGGTGGGCTTCCCCACGTCACAGGCGTGCATGCTCCTAGGGTCCCCGACATCGCGCCTCCACTCCCGACAGACCAGAGGCAAGATGGGAGAGGAGTCCAGCCTCAGTCTCAGATGTGTCTTTGATTGTTTTCTCCATGAACTGCTGTGGACCCTGGCCTGCCTTGGCCATGAGCTCACTCACCTCCAGAGACCACCCTTCCAGGAGCTATGGATCCCTACCTCGGAATCTTGCCGGCTGGTCAGCCTGGGCTTCACTTGTCTTTTTTTTATTTTTTATTTTTTTTGGTACCAGAGATTGAACTCAGGGTCACTCGACCACTGAGCAACATCTTCACCCCTATTTTGTGTTTTATGTAGAGACAGGGTCTCACTGAGTTGCTTAGCTCCTCGCCGTTGCTGAGGCTGGTTTTGAACTCACGATTCTCCTGTCTCAGCCTCCCACAGTGCTGGGATTACAGGCTTGAGTCACCGCGCCCGGCTTCGCTTGTCTTTCAAATCTTCCTCTCCAGCAGGACCATGCAGGCTACAGATGCCCATGGACTCCGAGGGGGTTTTTTGGAATGATGAGACTGGAGTGCCTGCCCGAGGAGACCCTCCAGGTTCGACAGGTTCAGTCCCTGTTCAAATCCGGAGAGCTTCGCTGCAAAGAGACCAGTGTGAAACCTGTCTCCCTAAAGCCACCTTAGAAAATTCTGGCCCAGCAAGCAGCAGGGGACCTAAGAAACAGGAGGACACACTTTGGCATTTGGGGTGACATTCAGAAGATGAAGGGGTGGTGTGTCGACCTGTATGCTGAAGGGGTCAGATTTGGGAACAGGGCAAGTGGAGCAGGAATCTGCTTGGGTCTGATCAAAGCCCTTGGGCTCTAACGCTCAGCCCTAAGGCACAGTGGTTTGTGCAGCTCTGGGTACAGTGCCCTTTCTAAATTGTCTGCTAGATACAAGAAGCAAAATTGGTCTCCCTTGAAAGCTGGCAGTGTGGGAAGTTGGTGTGCGCTGTATCCTCCTTACCGTTTTTTTTTTGTTTTGTTTTCTACTCTGCCTTTAATTTTGCATTTCATGTAAAGACCACATGGTGAGCAGTCACTCCTCCATGGTCTGGAAGCCACAGTTTCTGGCTATGAGATGCCAGCCTCCCTTGAGGAAGCCTGGTGCTCTGGCCCTGGGGCCAGGCAGCACAGATGTGACACATTTCTTGTCTTTTTTAGGAACCCGACGCACCCTCCAAATCCAAATCCAGCAGTTCCTCCTCCTCTTCCACGTCGTCTTCGTCTTCCTCAGATGAAGATGATGACAGTGACTTAGACACCAAAAGGGGTCCCCGAGGCCGCGAGACCCACCCAGTGCCTCAGAAGAAGGCCCAGATCCTGGTGGCCAAGCCAGAGCTGAAGGATCCCATCCGTAAGAAGCGGGGACGCAAACCCCTCCCCCCAGAGCAGAAGGCAGCCCGGAGGCCTGTGAGCCTGGCCAAGGTGCTGAAGACCGCCCGGAAGGATCTGGGGACCCCAGCCAGCAAGCTGCCCCCTCCACTCAGCGCCCCTGTGGCAGGCCTGGCGGCCCTAAAGGCCCATGCCAAAGAGACCTGTGGCGGCCCCAGCACCATGGCCACCCCAGAGAACCTGGCCAGCCTGATGAAGGGCATGACCGGCAGCCCCAGCCGTGGGGGCATCAGCTGGCAGAGCTCCATCGTGCACTACATGAACCGTGTGAGCCAGAGCCAGGCCCAGGCTGCCAGCAGGTTGGCACTCAAGACACAGACCTCCAGCAAATGTGGCCTTGGGCTGGACCTAAAGATGAGGACGCAGAAAGGGGAACTGGGGATGAGCCCCCCAGGAAGCAGAGTCCCAAAGGCCCCCAGCAGTGGAGCTGGGGAGCAGAAGGGGAGCAGCACAGGGGGAGGACCCCACATCCACAGCAGCAAGGTCCCTTCCGGGTGCTCAGGCTCCCAGCTGGCACCCACCCAGGAGCTGAGCTTGCAGGTCTTGGACTTACAGAGTGTCAAGAACGGCATGCCTGGAGTAGGTTTGCTTGCCCGCCATGCCACGGCCACCAAGGCTGTCCCTGCCCCCAACCCAGCCACAGGCAAGGGCACTGGAGGTGGCCCCAGTGGAGTGAGCGCGGCCGGCATACCCACAGAGGCGGGCAAAGGGAAGAAGCTGGCATCCAGGGCGGCAGCACTACCCGCCCCTTCTGGCAAGAGGGAGAACCTCAAGAACAGCTCTGCCCCCAGTGGGCAGGAGGGCCATGCGGCGCCAGAGGTGTGCAAGGCGGCCATGCTGTCAGAGATGAGCACAGGAGAGGAGAACAGCAGCTCAGACTCGGAGCCTGACTCGGCCTCGGTGCCAGGTGCTGGGCAGAGTCTGTCGGTGTCTGTCCAGACCAGCCAGGACTGGAAACCTACCCGCAGCCTCATCGAGCATGTGTTTGTCACTGATGTCACGGCCAATCTCATCACTGTCACAGTGAAGGAGTCCCCCACCAGCGTGGGCTTCTTCAATCTGAGACATTACTGAGGCCCCAGGGCTCCCACCCACCCAGGTCTGACCCCTTCTGCCTTTGGTGACATGCAGCCTGCAGCCAGCACCTCAGGGGAGATCTGCAGGAGTCACCTGTACCACAGGCCTGAGGACTTCTCCCCAGATCCTGCCCTGGAACGTAGGGCTGCCTCCTTGCCTTGCTGGGGCCTGGCTTCCCTGTGTTCCTACCTCTCCAGGCCTCCCTTCACTCCCGTTGCCTCAGAAAGTCCAAAGGGTCCTGTGGCTCAAGCACCCTTCCTGGACATTGCAGGTCTCTGAGTTTGGGTGCCCCTTCCTAGTCTGAAATGACCAGCAGTCAGATCTACTTTGTTCCCTGGGGTGAGATCAGAGATGCTTCTGGTGCAGCTAACTGCTCCCCGATGGGGTGGGAAAAGTAGAGCAGGAGGGTCCCCTTGCACCCTTTGACCTGGCACCAGTCTTCAGAAGATGAAGTGGAGGCAGAGAAGGGGCCTGATAGGAACCCCAGCCAGAGCTGCGCCTGATCCTTTAAGGTCAAGGTAGAGATCCTGCCCCCACAGCTGCAAGGACAGTTGCAGAAAGCAGGATCAGGAACCCCAAAGAGGTTGGCTTTAGCACCATCTGACCCTGATTCCAAGTAACATCTCCAGCCCCCAGTTGTTGGCCTGAGTCCAGCAAGAGGCGGGAGGAACTAGTCCCCGAGCCCAGGATCCTCCAGGTTCAGGAGTTTGAACTCAATGGCACTGCTGCCTCCTATCAGCCTGTGCCCCAGGGTCCGCCAGAGTACACCCTAGTTTCCAGGGCCAGAGCTGCTAGGCCTGGAGGTGGGGATGGACACAGACCAGGAAGCTAGGGGTGGGAAAGTTGAGCCAACTGGCCTTATGCCACCCAGCCCCTTAGCAGGCAGCTAGAGTCACCAGGGCAGGATCTGGGGAGAAGTCCTCAGGCCTGGTCCTGTGGCCCACAGGCTGCACTGTTGGCCACCACAGGAGAATGGGGAGTGTAAATGTTTGCCCCAGGTCCACAGCCCTGGCCCAGTGGATAGGCCAGTTCAGGTGTCACTTTCCCTGACAATCTCCACAGATACCTTTGGGGTTCCGTGCTCTGCTTCCCAGTTGAGAAGCAATCTCCCTGTGCCATCGTGGGTGTGGGACAAAGTTTGAGCAGCCCACCCAGCTGAGGGCCTATTCCATCCCCTCCAGGAAACAGATTGTGAGCCCATCCGAGGGTCTTCTCCCTGCCCACCTCCCAAGGCAGAGTTTTAGAACTGCCTTGCTAGATGTCTGGTCAATGTCAGGATTTTTGTCCTGAGATGTCAGCAGAAAGGTGGTCAGGAGGTGGCAGTGGCAGGCAATCTGATGGACATGTTTTTGTGATGCCAAAAAAAAAAAAGCTGGGGGAAGTCTGGAACTGTCACTAGCCTGCAGAGGGGGCTTGGCTGCAGGTGCCTTGCAGAGAGGAGCTGTCCTTCCTCAAACCAGCCCTGACTGGGTGGTTCTCAGGCGGCTTGCCAGGCTGCAGGGCTCTCCAGTTCCTCACCCCCACACCAAATAGGAAGAGGTGGCCTTTGTGTAGCCAGATTGACCTCAACAGTGTGCCTTTGGGGACAGACCGTGTCCATGACTGCACTGAGGGTCACCTGGGTCCAGCTGGCGGGGAGTGCTGCCTGTGGCGGGAATGGTCCCCACCCTGCAGGTTCCCTGGCTGCCTGGTTGTATGGCGGCTTTCCTGCCAGGTGCTCTACTGCCTTAGATATTCCTCCAAGCCCCCGAGGGGGACCTAGCGTCCCACTAGCTGTTAGAGAAGTAGGGGTATTTGTCCCTGGGTGTCTGGGCTCACCAGCCTTGTCCCCAGTTGCCAAGTCTTTCCAGACCCCGATTTGGTGCCTTCCTTTTTACCAGCTACTTCAATCCCAAAGTTGAAATCTGCAAACACCTTCCTAGCCACTCTGCCTTCGCGCTGCGTCGTGTGTTGTGACCCCAGTGTTTTATGTTAAAGAGCGTGTGTGCGGGTGCAAGAATCCCGGCTGGAGAGGTGCACCAGATGCTCCGAGTCGGTCATTTATGTTTACCAATAAATAAAAGTAGTTCTTTTTATATTTTCATTTGCTGGTGTGTGTGTGTAAGGCATTGGTCACATGTCTGGCTGGATCGTTGTTGCTTTACTCCTCAGGGTCCCAGGTGAACTGTACCACAGTGTGTACTGAGCAGATGTTTTAGCCCTTGTCTTTTAGTTGCTTCTGTATTGGGTGGGAAGGGGCCAGCTTGTCCTCTTAGAGATTTTGGCAGATTTTCATATGTATTTTTGGTACAAAGTGCTCCTTGCTTTGGTTACACTCCAAATTCTGACCCCACTAATAGCTCTGGAACTGAGGCTTTATCGGGAAAGCTTGTGGGGAGAACCAGAGCTTTGAACCACTGCCAAGCACTGGCTTGATTTGTTTTTTAATTAAAAAAAAAAAAGCTAAATCCCATATGCTACTTGCAACTGCTTTAAACTATAGCCGTGTGTCTGCTTTCTTAAAGAGAAGGAGCAAAGTGCGTATGTTATTACCCTGGGAAAACTTGACTGCTCTGCATTGAAACAGGACAGCAGCCTGGCCCCCATATTCCAATGGGACAAGGCAGTAGCTCCCCCAAGGAAGCCCACCGTGGTGTGGGGGAAGGGGTATAAGCAGGGTAGAGGTGCCTGGATGACCAGATTTTTACCCCAGTGCAACTCAGAATTCTAGGTTTTCTAGTACTTTACTGGAAAACTAACACTAGCATAGGTGGCAGGGGGCTTTAGTCTGATGTTAATTTATTTTGCAGAAGGACTTTAATGGTGCCAGAAGATCCTTGTCTTTTTTGTTAACCCTTAGCATTATCGATAAATATTTTTTCAAACTTTTTGGCCTGGTACACAATGTGTGATGTCTAGAAACAAGATAGACTGTGCTTTCCCTGTCTTGGGGCAAAATATCTACCTCGATACAGACTGAATAGTTGGGGCATGGAAAAAGGCTTTGGAAAAGGCTTAAGCATTTTAAAATATCTGCTTGTTTGTTTATTTTTAGTACTGAGGATTGAACTCAGATGCACTTTACCACTGAGCTGTGCCTCCAGCCATTTTTATTTTTTTATTTTGAGACAGGGTGTTGCTAAGTTGCTGAAGCTGGTCTTGAACTTTCAATCTTCCTGTCTCAGTCTCCCAAATCACTGAGATTAGGCTTAATCGTTTTCATGGACACACACACAAAAAAATATGTTTTGGGAAGCCAGGAATGGGGTTTGATTTTGAGTGAGCCTCTACACCAACAGTCCACAACCAAGGGCAATTCCAGGGGACCCTTGGCAGTGAATGGAGACAATCTGGGTTGTCACACGGGTGGGTTTCTACTGGCATCTAGTGGGTAGAGACCAGGAATGCTTCAAAAATATCCTACAATACATAGGACAGTTGTCCTGTACAAAAATGAGCTTTCCCTGGATGTCAGTAGTGCTTTTCGAGAAACCCTGGTTTAATAGGAAAGAGTAATAAAATAATAATGGAGCAGAGGAAGGGGGGATGCTACAGGCATCCAGCAGGCAGAGGACAGGATTGCTGCAACAGATAACGAACTCACACGGAGACATCTCCGGAGGCATATCAAAGGTAAAAGAAACCCTAATTCTGCCCCTCCTTCCCGTATCTAACTGGACTGCACCATCGGGAAGTTCCAGGGAGTCTCTGTGAGGCCACAAGACTTGAGAGCCGGTTGCTGAGGCTCCTACCCCATGGCTCGTAATAACGAGATGATTTGCTTATTATATAACCTTCCCTGGTCCTTTAAGGTTTGCATTACCCTCGGCATGAATTTATTCATAAATTTCAGTCCCCAGGGAGAATGGGGCTTCCTTTGAAATGAAGAGAACGGGCCTGGATGCTGGATGCCCCTGGCTGAAAGGCTGATTGGGGCAAAGGTCTGACTGTTCAGTTCAGGGGGGACCCATCGGCGTAGAGAAACGCCACCGCTCCCCAGCTCCCAGCTCCAGAAAGGCCTGCGCACCTGGAATCGCAGAGGCGGGCGGCTATGGGTGGCACTGATTTGGGTTGCCTCCTGAGCTCGTTTTGGAGAAAGGTGAGCAAGGCCGACCCCAACGGTCCTGTGCTCTGGATTTCGCGCACTACATAAAACGAAGGAGCGAGCTAGCGGAGTGGACTGCGAGCCGCAGCAGGAGCGGCGCCGGCAGGGATGAGAAGCCGCGCTTTCGTGAGAACCCATTTCTACTGGACTTGGCCAGACGGGCGCGGGGCCGTGTCCACACAGGCCTTCGTTAGTTTCCGTGCTGCTAATCTGATAATCCACCGCCTTCCCAGAAAAATGGGCTGTGCCCAAAGAGGCCCGGCCCGCCCGGAGCACCCAGCCGCGCGCCCCGGACCTACCCGAGGCCGCCGGGTGCGACTAGGGCAGGGAGGCTTGGAGGACCGGATTCGGGCGGCTGGACACCTTCTTTCTTCCCTCCACGCTTGCAGCTCGAGGCGCCGGCCTCAAGGAGGGCGCGGTACCGAGAACCCCACGGTGCCTTTGGCCTGAGGTGGGGGTGGGCGGCTCTCTGCTGTCAGGAACCAGAAAAGGTGCCGGCCTCTCTGGGGGAGGGGAGGCTCCTGGGACCTAGGCCGAAGCTGCTGCCTCTAGAGGGCGCGCGCGTCCCGTGAACCTGGAACCGCCGGAGCTTTGGACGGGCGGGAATCACTCCGCACCGGTGGCTACAGGCTGCCCCCTAAGCTATTGCATGCCTGTACTCTGCGGTTCCGAGTAGATCCCTGCCGTCCGGGTCTCCGAAGACTGAAAGGAAAGCCTAGGGTCCAGCCTACAGCCCCTATCGCCATGCCATGATCAGGCCTGGGACTTTGGACCGCTTGGAACCAATCCTCAGCCACCCCTATCTCGGACTCCAGCTGGGTCTCTGGGCGTGGAGGAGTTTTTGATGAGAAGAGGAAAGCCAACTGGGGCAGTTCTACCTGCCCTCCACCTTCCCCTCTGCGCACAGCACAGGGTGTCCATCAGGACCCCAGCGCGGGGATCATCAACGGCACGAAACAGCCTCTATCCGACACTCCGCAGAGTCATCAATATTCCCTTCAAGCAGTGTTTGTGCTGGGCCAGGCTCCGCTCAGGCAGCGGCTACACGAGCGAGTTCTGCCCTCGGGACGCAAGGGACCGGAGGTGGCACCGCGGCCGAGGCGCTCCGCACCTGATCTCCGATTTCCGGGAGTACCTGTCAGGGAAACAGGCCCGCCGAAGGAGCTCCTGGCGAAAGCCGAGGGTGGAGGTGGCCAGCGGCCGGAAGAAAGGCTAAGGTCTGCACCCTCTCACTTCCCTAGCAGAGGACGTCAGAAAGAGCCCGCGGGGCGGCGGGGCGGCGGGACCAGTAGTGCCGGGCCACCTCACTCGCCCTCTTTGCGCCTTGATTTCCGTTGACCGCCAGAGTCCAGGACAGTCTGGCCAACCCAGGCGCAGATCTTGGACCTCTGGTTCCTACGACCCTATTGGGCCCTGGACGCTGTCTGCTACACACGAAGGACACTCAACGCTCAGCGACCTCTGGCGACAGGGCGCTTCTTGAATCCTAGGACCTTCCATCAGGTCACTGAGATGGAGGAGGGAGGTGAAGAGGGCTCGGTCAGGGGCGGAAGATGCCACGGTGCTCACGCCCTCCCCTCAGGCTCTGTGAGTGCTCCCGGTTCGGGTCCGTGGCTTCTTGGCGGGGCTACGTCTGCGGGGACTTTAGAGGTGGAACTAAGTTCAATGCAATGGCCTTTTGGGGGGATCCGGAGGGTGGCTCCTGGATGCCGGCTTCACGACCCCGCCCCCACTGGTAGGTCTGCAGCCCGGAAAGACCCGGAATACTCCCTTGCAGCACCCTTCAATCTTCTTTCTCTCGACGGTCCCTAGCTCAGCCCTGGGGTATCCGCCCGCCAACAAGACCCGGGGCGGAGGGGTGGTGGGGACTCGGGAGGGCGCGCGCGGACGCGGCGCAGCGGCTGGGTGTTCACTAATCACATCAGCTCGCTCTGCGCCGGCTCGGAGCAGGCAGTTGCCTAGCAATGCCCGCGAATTCAATTCCTCAATCAATAGGCGCGAGGCTCTGCATTTCGGGGAGCGCTGTTGGGACTGGGTGGGACTGGGGCACGGGTCCCACGGCATTAGGGAGCACGCCGGGAAGGTTGGGAGCAAGGCTGCCAGGCACTTGGGCCTCGGAGAACAGCGACGCCCGGCCTGGGTGTGGGACGCTCAGGGGAAGCCCCGCCCGAAGATGGGAACCCCAAGGTGGCGCGCATCCTACCGGGGTCCCCGACTTCTGCCCCCCTCCCAGAGAGGTGTAATCAGTAGGCAATGAAAGCCACTCGCCTCCCGAGGAGACAGAAGAAAGTCATACCCCGCTCCCTCCCAAGCTCAGCCCCTCTAAGTGGGGGTATCCTCGGGAAGGGCTTTTGCGGGGACTCAGTCTCTCCCCAGGCGGAAGGGGAGGAAGGTGGGACCTGGGTTGAGAGAGGAGGCACCCGCGTCCCTTCCTGGTGGCTTCTTCACTATGCTCAGAGAGAGAAAAAATTAAAAGAATAAAACCAAGACATGTGTCTATTTACAAAGTATATATTTAAACACGTAAAAAGCCGTATTGGATACAGACATTCACAACCAAAGAAGAAGGGTACCGAAGCTTCACTCGAGTTGAGGCGGAGATCGATTCGAGATTCGTACAAATCTGAGAATTAGATAAATCCAACACGCGTACAACCCGCGCGGTTGCAGACCCCCAGCCAAGTGGCCCTCAGCCCCTGCCCACCCACCCCCCAGGTCAGCGTCTCAAGAACGAGCGAGGGAAGGAGACACACAAGACCGTCATGGACAGAGATGACAGGACGAGGGGACGGTGGGCAGAACACAGGCTAGCCGGAAGAGGCAAAAGTCGGCCCAGGAAGGCGGGAGGTGGGAGAAAGGAAGGCGCTGCCAGGTAGAGACGTGTGTCCCGAAGTGACGGTCCGCTCGGTGACCGACAAGCCCCTTCAATGCAGTTTTATCTGAAAATAGCGTCGACATTTAAATAAACACACTTGGTCAATGGCGCTTCTTTATACAAAGTCTAAAATACCAGTTTTACAAATGTGAACAGATAAAAATCCCCATTCCGGGAGTTTCTCTTTAGGCGAAATTTGATATTCAAAAACAAAATCATGTGGTACAACGTTTCCCTCTTTTTCTCTCCTCTTTAAAGGCAAGAAAGTCTGGAGGGGGGAGAGGCTGAGAAGCAGGAGGTGGAGGGCCAGGAGGAGGACGAGGCTAAGGTCCCTCCTACCACCCCCCCATCGCGAAGCTCCCGCAGCCCAGCTCTGGGGCCCGCCTCCATCGCCCCGAATCTGTGCGTGATCCTGCGCGCGAGGCCCGCGCCCTCCCTCGACGAGGGTGAAAATTAGAGCTTCGCTGGCCCTTTAAGGGCGGGGAGGGCGGGGAGGCTGCAGGACCCGTGCTGGAGGGGACGGAGGAGAGGTGGAGGGGCAGATTTGTGCTTTTGAGTCAAAAAGGGGCGCGCGTCCTGCGCCCTCCGCGCGCAGCGCGGTCGGGAGGCTGGCTAGGCGGGGGTGTCGCGGGACTGGCGTCGCCCCCGCCCCCGCCGCGAGCACACCCAATCTCGCTCCTCCTCCGGGTTGGCGGAGTGTGAGTGTGGAGTTCACAGAGCACTCCGCGAACCCAAAAGCCTATAAATTACAGCTTTTGCTTTTAAGAAGGGGGGGGTGCAAAAAGTTCTGATGCGCATTCTTGGACGAAAACTCCGCCTTGCCCCGCCTTCCCCCGGTCCTGCGGGGCCGCGAGTCTACGCCGGAGCGACCCCGACCCGGCACTCCTGGACGCCCAGTGCGGCGCGGCGAGGCCTGGGTGCGCTGCCCTCTCCCAGCGCTCCCGCCGCGGTCCCGCAGGGAGGCCTGGCTGGCCGCGCGTCCCTCCGAGAGCTGGGCCCGCCCTCCCCGAGGGAGGGAGCCTTGTCCAAGTCTTCCTGGGAGGTGGGGCCGCTGTCTCTTCTGGCGAGGCTAGAGGACGCGCAAAGGAAAAGTCCACCCGAACACTTTTCTTGTAAAACAACTGTCTGGAGCTTTGGGCACGGACACGCAATCCTCCCAATTTATCCTGGCATTTCGGGAATGTAAACAGATTCGTTGGATTTCTTTTCTCTCTGCGGAGTAAGGAAAGGAATGGAGGGACGGGGAGACTTTATCCACAAGACACACACACGATCTGCGTGTACAGCGCACACACCTCCCGTAAAGTGCATTTCCTGGTGTGGTCCTGTGGGGCTGGGGGACTGCTCGCCACCCACCCGCGACTTTCTGCCTTCAACATCACACACAAAAAAGTTATTCAAGTTAATGCTCCCCCCCCCCATAGACTTCTTAATCTTAAAAAAAAAAAAAATAGAAAAAAGAAAACCCAGACTGACCCCACCCCCCTTTTTCTGATTGGGGAGCCAACCTTTTGTTAGTCTGGCTGGCCAATGGGGAAAGAGAAAAAATCCGGGCCCTGCCTTGGTGCCAGGAGTCTGGCATTGGGAATGTGGAGAAAGGAGGAGGGGTGAGGTGGGCAGGCTGAGTCCCTCCAGGCACCGCAGAAACCCGGTGCACCAGCCCCAACTTCCCTAGTGCCCTGGGGTGGGGAGGTAAGGGACCCCCTCCAGTCCAAACTCAGCCTGTATGCCCCAGCAAACCACTCTGCCTCTCTTTCTCCTGTTTAAATAAAACAACTTCAAGAGTTGAAATATATATATTTAGATATTTTTCTTAAATAACATATTTACATCTAATAGAAAATATAACTCTAGAGATAATTTTCCAACCAAAACTGAGGGGGGGGGATGAAAGGGACTGAAGGGGTGTGAAGTTAGGGACAGGACTAGCCAGAAGGCCACATCCCACTCAGAAATAAAAAACACTATGTCAAGTTTGCACCCACTCGCCTGCTCTTGCCGGGCTCTCCCACCCGGCAATTCATCTTTTCTCTTTAAAAAAGCCTTGGTCCGTGTTACTTTCCTTAATGGTGACGGTTAAAAAGTTTGAGGTCACATCGGTGACCACCACCTTCTCCAGGTTAGTCAGGGAGGGGCTCCAGGATTCTTCCTCCGGGTCCCCCAGGATTCTGGCCACTGGGATCCTGGCGATGAGGGAAGGTCTACCCCCCTGGGCCCCCATGTCCCGATACAGGCTCCCCACAGAGCCTGGGGTGCCTGAGCTATGCCGGACCCTGGGGCCACCAGGGTCCAGGGCACCCTGGCCTTTGGTCTCCAGGAAGGCAGCCCTGTGTTTTATAACCCTGGCAGGGAAGGTGTCCACAGCCAGCTTTCCCGTGGCCTCTGCAGAGCTAGGACTGGTCACGCCGCACTGCACCAGGTCCGAGTCCTGCCTCCGGGCCAGCTGGATCACGCTATGTCCAGCTGGGAACTTTCCTGCCCCAGAAGGGGTGTCGTCCAGCTTCCTGCCTTTGAGGTAATCTCCGAGGCCATCGCTGGGTTCTCCCAAGGGCCTCTGTGAGGGGTCCAGGAGCTCCTTCCTGGGCTTGGGGCCTCGCTTTTTGGAGCTGTCCCCTGGTGAACTGGGCTTGTCTTCAACTCGGCTGGCTCCCCGTTCACGCTCTCGTTCCCTCTCACGTTCTCGATCTCGATCCCGGTCCCGGTCCCGGTCCCGGTCCCGAGGGGGTTCTGCTCGGCAAGTGCTGCTGGTGCTGCTGCTGCTCCCTGGTGAGGACAGACCCATGTTCCGAAGGCCCTCTCGGGCCCGGGAAGTGGAAGCCAAGTCCTGGGGTGAACGGCCAGGATAGGGGATCCGGATGCCCCGGGCAGAGTCACTTCTGAACTCGTAAGTTTTGGCCTTGGCCTTAGCCTGGGCCTGCAGAGAAAAGGTGGTGTCAAGAGGGAAGAAGGGCCTCACCCACACCCAGGTTCCTCCCGCCTCCACCTCCCAGCTTCACCCTCTGATTCCTGGGAAGTTCTCTATGGGTGGGGAGGAAGTGGGGCTTAGTGGTGGCAGTCTGGTGATGAGGAAAGAATTTGTCTGGAAGCAGCCATGTGCAGCCAGCACACTTCTTGTATTTCATTATATGTTCATTTGGGATGGCTGGGGGGGAGCACAAAGGCATTCTTGTGTAGCTGAACCCCTCCCCCAGGACACCCCCTTGGTGCTGCCCACTGAATTAGTGACCAGCTGTCAGGGGACTCCCTCCCATATTACAAATAGTTGGGTATGTGGACACCCCTTTGCCTCACAAGCCCTCGACCCGCCCCTCCCCCTTACAGAGACTCCACATCTCTGCACCCAAGCCTGAACACTGCCACCCTACCTTGAGGAGAAAGGTTTTGGGTTTGGGTCCCCGTTTCTTGGGGCCATAGAGCTCCATCTCTCGTTCCCTAGAGAAAGAAGGGAGGGAGAAGGGGTGTGTGAGTAAAGAAACCAAGTGAGGCTCCAGTTCAGGCTGGAGGGAGGCCACCCTGCATCTAGTGAGTAGAAGGGGTTTAGAAGGGTGGGTACCTTTCCTCAAAGGCTGCAAGCAGACGAGCATCCAGGATGTTTTCTTCTGGCTCCCATGTGCTGTACCTAAAGGGAATCAGGAAGAAGTGGGCGTCAGTCCCGGGAGCAGGGAGAGAGCAGAGGGCGTGTGTATGTATGTGTGCGTGTGTGTGTAACTTTTCTGTTGCCTCGCATTGTATCTTAATGTAATGGGGAAAAGAGGAAGAAAGAAACCTCCCGAATAACAGTCTGGATGTGAGTATTGCATATAACCTACTTACTTCTGCGACCAGCCCTTCCATTTCACGAGGTATTCCATGCGTCCCTGCAGATGCAAACGGGAAAATGTGTGTGTGCATGGGGAGGAATGCATGACGAGGACACAAGAAATACATACGAAAATGCATGCACCAAATGAATGCTAGAAAGCCCACAGCCAAAGGCACGCGCCCGCTGCATCACCCCTGCAAGAAACGCTGCACTAAGTGCATGCACCGGCATTCATCTCCCACCCCGCCCCCCATCCATGCAATCTGTGCATCGCTGCAAGACTAAGGAGAGCGCTGGGGCTCAGAGCTGCTGCTGCCGCCGCCGCCGCCGCCGCCGCCGCCGCCGCCACGGCCGCGGCCGCTGCTGGGACCTGGGGGAAGGGAAGCTGCCTGCAGCAGGGGGAGGGAACCAGGGCCCGAAGGGGAGGGCCCGGCCGCGCCGAGGCCCGAGGCCCAAGGCACCTACTTTCCGTATGCGCCGCTTCAGGAGGGCTTCGGCCGCGAACACTCGCTCCCCCACCGCCGAAAGCTCCATGTTGACTCGCCGCTTCCCCCCTCGGCCGCTTCCAGGAGCAGAAAAGCAGCAGCCAGCGCACGACAGACCATAATACTCTCCCGCTGACGTCAGTTCTCCTCCCTCCCCGCGCTCGCTCCCTCCTGCGGGCCCCCGCCCGCGCCGCTGCGCTCCGCTCCCTCCTACCCCGCCCCTCGCTTCCTCCCGCCCCACGTGTTGCTAACGACGTTGCTAAAGCCGAGCGGCTGAAGCCTGCTCCCCGCGCGCGGATTGGGCGAGCTCCGGGCCACGCCCATCTCCCTTTCTCCCCCGCGTTGCTACGTGACCCGCGTTCCAATCGCCAGGGGCGGAGTCTGAAACCACTCCAGAGGCTGAGCGCGGAGGAGGGGGCCGCCAGCGGAAGTGACACCACGCGAGGGCGGGCTCTACCCCTGTCAGTCTGCGGAGCTGGCGAGGGGGGCTGGCTGCCCTCTGTCCTCACCCAAGCCCCCTCCCCCGCCTGCGAGTTGTCCCTCCGGTGCTCGGCGTCCCCCACAGCCCTCGCTGGGACCTCCGCGGTGGCCTCAGACAGGCCCCTCCCCCTCGGCAGACCCCAGCCCGCCCCACCTCCACCGCCCGGGACTCGCGCTGTCCCCTCCCCCGCTGCCCGTGCTGCACAATGCACAATGCACAGGTGCTGGGACGTTGAGAGCCGCGCCCGAATCCCGGGTCCCGGCGATCGCCCCCGCCCCCGCCACTCGCCGACCCTCGGTCTCCATGACAACGCCCCCCCGCCGTCGCCAGCCCATCCCCATCCCCATCCCGCTAACGAACCGCTGTGCTTGTGCTCTGGTCTCCTGTGTCGCAGAGCTGCCCTCACCCACCCCGCAGGCCCCGCGACCGGGGCTGTCCGAATGCTTGTCCGGCTCCGAAGACCAGCGCAGACCGGTGGAGGCCGGGTGCTCCCGTTCAAGCCCTCCCATGTCCCGGGACAGCGGGGACGTTGCGCGCCTGCTCTCCCCCGACCATCCCCGACGCCGGGAGCCACTTGCCCCTATCCCTTGCCGGCGCTGGCCTCTCCTGTCAGGCCTTGGCCGCGAGGGTCGCCAACCTCAGCCGCCCCTGACTTGGCCTGCGTTTGTTAAGGGCGTGGACGACCATGGGTCAGAGTCTGGAGCTTGGCTAATTTCGGGGTGCGCGGATGGGGACTCCTCTGGCTTCCTACAGACTCGGGCACCCGGCCCGCGAACTTCCTGTCCCCTACTCTTCCAGACGTGCGTGCGTTGACTGATGCCCGGCAAGAAATGACTACGCAGACCTTGGGGGCGTCCCAGGGTCCAGTGCGGGCTTGTCGAGAGGGTCTCCGAAGATGGCGGGTCTGGAGAGGAGGAGAGACCCGGCCGTGGACGCCTCAGCCGGAGCATGTGCACCGCTCTCGGTCACTAGTGGCGGGGGCAGCCGCAGTCGGGACCCAGCGACCTCCCACCCTTTTTTCTCTCATCACCCAAGCTCCAGACCACAATTCCCACTCTTCGGAACCCACGATTTAGTTCAGACACCGATGGTCTTGACTGGAAGCGGATTCCCTTGGCCAGGGATGGAATGGGCTGGGATAAAGGGAAGGGTAGAGAGAAAAGGGAAAGAACGATAGAGAAAAGAACCGAGCCAAGGAGTCTGGCTTCAAGGGCAGGAAGCCCAGAGCGGAAAGCTGGCCTCGGGTCGGCAGTGAGGTGCACGGCGAGGGCGCGGGCGCGGCGGTCCTACGCGGGCCGCCGGGCAGACAGCGTCGGGCCCGCCCTCCCGCCGGCCCAGTCCTCTCGCCCTTGGAAACGAGGGTTCCAGTTTTTGGCCTTGCTCCCAGACTTTACAAGGTGGGCGCTAGCCTGCAGTCCCATCTCTACGGTTGTCCTGTCTTAACAGGGCGGTGACGACGCCCGGATCGTCCCGGCGACCCGCACCCGCCGCCTACGAGAGACCGCCGACGGTTGCGTCCTTAATCATAAAAAGTCATTCCCGGTAACAAATAGTTTCGTCGGCCGGTGCCAGCGATACAGCTGTTTCTGTTTAAGCTTAAATACTTTCCAACAGTTTGGGCAGTAAAAATAAAGTTGGCCTCAGCCGCCTATAAGTGTCTGGTTTCCCCGCCCAGAGAAAGCCCACCCTACGCCCTGGGCCTGGGTCGCTCTGCTCGCCTCGCCAGTTCCTCTTGGAATCGCTGCCCGCCCCAGGCGACGGCTGCCCACGGCTGCCCACGGTTGCCGGCCACCCGGAGCCCGGCGCCCTCCACCATTCTTCCCAGGCTTCAGGGCCACCTTGGAGCCAGGGGGAGGGAGCTTGCCCCGGCGGCCGAGGACCAGACCCGCCTGTCCTACCTCCCTCCCCCCACCCTTGGAAAGCTCGCCTGAGCCCGAGAAAAGTGATGGTTTCCCTTCAGATAGGGTTTCTGTAGTTGTGCTTGTCTTGAGTGCCTATAAGGACCCAGGGTGAGGCATACAGAGGTCAGTGAATGGTTTCAGTTTCACGCTGAAAAAGAAAGGAGCTCTCTTCTTTTCTGTGCTCCTTCTCTCCCTTCCTTCCATGACCCTCTCCTTGTCTGCCTAAATACCCTGAAGCTGTGCTGTGAGAAGAAACCCCTGGGGCTGCTGGCCAGGGTGCTCTCCTGTGGAGGGGTGCTGGTGGTTGCTTCGGCTTCCTGGCCCCATTTTTCCGACAGTCTTTTTGATGGTGATTCTTTCCGAGTAGCTTGCTCTCAACAAAACTATCACTTGGGAGGTGTCTGAGTTTTCAGACTTCGGGGATTCATGCTGAGCCCATGGCAAAGGTGGGATTCTGTTCAGAAGAAAACCAGTGGTACAGAATAATCTGAGGTCAGGGGGAGTCTGACTTGTAGAAGTTCTCTGTCCTCCAGAGAGATGACTCTGGGTGTTTCAGCCTTGCCTGGCACACCCTGCTTCCAGCTGCCCAGAAACAGCAGGGTTGAAGAAGGTGTGAAAAAAGGTCACTGGGCAGCTTCACTCCTTGACAGTTTGGAGAGAAGGAAGTGGGGAGTCTGAGAAGTGGGTTTGCAGTCCCACAAGACCCTGAGCTGATGTCTGGTCTGCAGGGGAGGATGCCTGTGGGTGCCAGGAGAGGGCGCTAGCATGAGCGTGGTGGGCCCTCACTCTGGTGCTTTAGGGCTGGTCAGCTGGTGACACTGTCCCAGGAACCACTGAAAGAAGGATCCCCACTCCCCACCTTTCTTACTGGACCCTCTCCTTCCCCTCCTGACTCAGTTCTCACTTCTCCTCTTCCTCCACACAGGGGCTTTTTCCAAGTCAGTGCACGTCCCACAAAACAAACTTCCAAAGGACCGCTGCTCTTAATACCGCTTCTGGGAGTCCACACCACAGAGCCCAGGTTCGCATGCGCAGCCTCTGCAGTAAATAAGGTAACTGCTTCCTATTACTTTAGCCCCATATGGCTGCAATTTGAGTGTCTTTGGAGACAGTGCTGTGTTGGGGGGGGGGCATGCAGTGAAAGTGGAAATCAAATGCTCTTAGATCGCATTTTTATGAAGGAAATTGTCAGTGATTCTCGTAACAGCCTGCACCCCCTCCAGGATGATCTGCTCTGTTCTTTGTTTACGGAAATGCAGGCTCCAGCCGCATGGAGACACCTGCCTCCAGAACCCCAGTTTCTCCCTTCCCTAGTCCTCACTCCTATGATGGCGTGGGCACCCGACCCAACTGGGCTTCCCGACAGAGTCTCCAACCTGCTGGAGGGAACCTGCAGGTCCTTGGGCCCCAGCCTCTGGAAGGCGCCAGTGCCAGGACCCAACTCAGAGCCCAGACTTTACCCAGCAGGACCTGCAGAAAGTCGTACCGCATCTAGGCTCCCTCCGAGGCCTCCCTGTGCCCGCAGCCCACGGACTCCTTCAAGGAAGGAGTCCAGAGGCTGATGTGGTGCAGGTAAGAGGCGGGCGGATGAGCCGGTTGGGTGGGGCGCTCCGCTGCTGGGTTGCCAGCCAGACCAACAAGCCCCAGCGCGTCCTCTAGCTGGAGGCTGAGGCTGGGCCTCGGCTCGTTCTTTGGGAGCGTTTCAACTTTGCGGCTTGGCAGGCATCGGACCTGCCCAGTCTTGGCCGCGGATGCGGGCGGATTTGGAACCCAACAGTTCACCTGGAGCAGGCCAGCGGGCGGCTATGAAGTGAGTGCGGGTGGCTCCAAGGAGTGGCCACGCGTGCAGTGGCGGTGGCCCGTGGCTCACCTCCGGAGCCCAGCCCCGAGCAGGCAGGCGACATCCAGCTTGCCTATCTGGTGCCTGCCCACAAGGATTTCGGTTCGCTGAGGGAACGCAGCAGAGGTGACCCAACACTCTGGACAGAGGTCCTAATGCCTGGCCTAGGCAGGCTGGCAGGTGACTAGAAGCGAGGCTTCGGGGGCTTCTGGCAGGGCTCCAAGCCCTAGCTGTTCCAGGAGCAAGAAGAGCCCTCCTTTCCGGTTCCACTTGGTCCTGTCTCTTAGATGGCCACATCCTGCCTGCTAGGGAAGGGCAAGCCAGGAGGAACACGGTAAGAAGGCGTTGACCCCAAGAGTCTGCACACACTGGGAGCCACGTGGTCTTTGCCTTTTGCCCCTTTAGACTGCAGAAACCCGGATCAAGCCCCCACCCTGTCCCTAGAGGGAGGAAAAGACCCCGGAATTCAGTAACATCTACCAGCAGTTGCTGTGGGTTTAACGCCTGCACTACTTGAGGCACAGCAATCAGGAAGAAGTGACTCTCTTATCCCCATTTAATAGATGAAAGCAAGGCACAGTGAGGTCAAGTAACTTGCCCAGGTGCACACAGCCGCAGTTCTGCCAGAGAAATCCTAAGATGGAGTGTCGGATAGGCCACAGCAGTCTAAGGACCCCCTGACATTTGAGTCCCCTCTGGGCTTGAGGAAGGAATTTAAAGTAAGAAAGGACCTTGTGGAACTAGCACAGCAGCGCCTGTAGCAGAGCCCTGGGCAGAAATGACGGAAGTGAAATAAAAAAGGGAAAGAGTTCTAGGAGCCCAATCAACCCAGCTGGAAGCTGGGTGTGGCTGGAAATATTTGATTTTCTTTTACATTATGGTAGCAATAACGGGCTCTGGGGCCAACTTACTTGGGTTCAAATCCACTTGCTAGCTGGGTGCCCTTGTGCAAATTAATCTCTCTGTGCTTTGCCTTCTCTCACTTGGGGGGGAGGGCGGGAATGATGTTTCACCATCAGGATCCAGGATCAGGAAGTGAGATCCTGTAAGCACTTCCACGCTGTCGGGCACAGGCAAATGCCACATAAAATCATCTTTCTATTGCTGCTGTTATTGGCATTCTGGGACCAGAACAGGCTAATAGGATCCGGCGGTTCTGATTTAGGTGATTTGCCCCAGGGAACCTAGTGTCAGCAGAGACTGTTCCTACTTCTCAGTGAGGGGCACCCACGGAGATCGAGCTCAGCGCACACCCACCTTCCGCGAGAAACCAACTGAGTTACAATTAAGACTCGCCCCTTGGGCGTCTACACGGGACGCCTGAGGCCAGGTGGGCTAGTCGAGGACCCTCCCGAGCGCCGAGGCCCAGAGCACAGCGGGTACAGTGCGTCAGGAGCACGCGCACAGCGGCTGGCCCGGCACGCATGCGCGCCACGGAGCGGACCCCTCCCCAACTCTTCCCGGAAAGCCATCCGGGTGTGGGCTGCGTTAGCCGGCCCCGGGACCCCAGAGGCGCCCTCCCGGCGCAGGGAGAGACTCCTGGAGAAATGAACGGCCGCGCCCCCGACCCCGCCGTAGGGCGGATGAGTCTGGCTCTACTCTGGCCTTCAGAGGAGAATGGACTCAGACGGGACGTACTAGGGGCGGCACCGCCCAGCCCAGGGCTGGACACCAGGAGGGAAGGGGCAGGGAGGTGGAGTGTGGCGACAGAGCTCCTCACCCGCCCCACAACTGGTGGCCTACACGGGTCGGGCCCGTGGGGCTTCACCCTAGACAGACAAGGGCATAATCAGAAGCCGCCTTCCCCTGCCTGGCGCGAGAACTCTGTCGCTGCCTGGGCGCTGGCCGCGACGGTGCAAACGTCCGCCGCCGCAGTCTGTAGTTCAAGATGTCCTAGATGGCGAGTCCGGCCCCGATTCTGTCTGCGCAGAAAGAGCCTTGGTCTAGCGGGTGCGGCACGGTGGGTGCGTGATGCCTTGCCCCGGGACTCTGCCCATCTGGAAGGCAGGGAGCACCCACCCTCCCACGGGAAAACACGGGTGTGGGCGGGAGAGGCGAGGTGAAGAGGTGGTAGCAGCACTGGAGCCTGCGCGCAACGAGTGCTCCCGCCTCCCTGGCTCCCCTGGATCCAAGCTCCGCAGGGCTGGCACCTCGGCTAGGCTGGTCGCTGCAGCGCACCCCCTCACTCCTCGACCCCACGCGGGCTCTCCCCGATCCCAGGAGAGCTCCAGAGATACCTCGGACTGTCGTTCTCACTTCCTACCCGCCCCCAAGCGGAAGGAATTGAAGTGACTTTTTGCCGGGACACTGAAGACTTCGAGTTAGTTCCAACTAGTGCCATTGGGTCCAGCGGTTGTTCTCGCCAAGAGTCAAAGGCCAGCCTCCCTTTTTAGAAGTCGGAAAAAACCGAGGTGCAGGAGCCTGCCCGGTCATTAGAGGAAGCGCGAGGCGAAGCTGGGGCCTCCTGGGATGCTGGAGCATCCATCGGCTCCCCCGCCTCCCGCAGGAGTGCGCAAAACTGGGCCTGCGGGTGGCGAGCGGCAAACCCCAAGGCAGCCGTGCGGGGGTCGACGGAGAAAAGGTGATCATGTCAGAGAGGGTCGGGATTCTAGCTTCATGTGGGCCTTGGCAAAACTCCGGCATCCTGCACTCGGATCCTGCACCGCAGGACGGGGTTTCTTCAGGACACCCCGAGCCGTCCTCCCTGGAGGGAGTTGCGGCCGGAGGCTCACCTGTCCCAGCTGGTGTCGAGGCTGCGCGGCCAGAGCGCTGCGGCTCCGCGCACGCCCAGAAGCGGTGTTGCGGGTTCCGGGGCTGCCGGAAAGCGCGGGGCCCGCTGCAGCTCCGTCCCCGCGCAAGCGCCTCACCGCCCCGGCAAGACCCAGCTGTCTCTCTCCCGCCGAGGCCAACCGCAGGGTGGCTCAGCCTCTCGGAAGAGGGCTCGGACCGCAACTCCAGCCCGGACGCCCTGGCCAGAGAGCTGGGACGCCTCTTGGCAGATGAGGAGATCGGCTTCCCAAGCCATTCTCTAGGAAATCAAATTCAGGGAACGTGGTACCGTATTTACCCGCACAACTTCCTCCCTTGACATTTTGCACTCCTGAAGTTGGGGCAGAAGTAATTATGCAAACATCTGGGGCTGTCCTGCGCCGCTACCCGCACGGTTCTTATTCATCCGAAGAGCAGAACTCCCTCATTTGCATAATAATGGCTTATCTAGAATAACACAGCAATCAGAAGCGAAATTAATTTTCTTTTCTTAGGCTTGTCCTTGAGATCCTGAAAACAGGCTTAGGGCACAAAGGCTGATTTTGCAGAGGGTGTGGGATTCTTGTCCAGAACCCCGAAAAGATGAAACAAAGTAGCAGGAATGTGATTTTCACTGTTTCTGTATTTTTCTACTTTTAGCCTTAGAATTTAGCTACTTTTTGGCCAAACGGGAAAAGGGTGAAGGGGCTGCTAGGGTCCCCGAGGACACTATTCATCACCCCACCTATGGTCTAGAGTTCCTAGTCTCAGAGACCGGGCCAGCGGGAACTGCGGTTGGGTGGATGGCAGGCAGACCACGTGGGGAGGAGTGGACCCCAAGTCCGTTGGGTAAGGATCAAGGAGGTGCCCACTGATCAGTTCTCCTCGCCTGTGTCTGGGTCCTCCAGGGACTCAGTTCCTCACCCTTTGGACAGTTCCAGGCCGAGCACTTCCTTGCTCTGGAAAGGTAATCTCTCCCACTAGGGCAAGAAAAGTCGTTGGATTCAAAGCAGAGTAAGAAGGTGTGTGGGTGGTAGTGGGGGCATTATGGGAAGAAACATCTTTTATCCATTAAAAATTGTCTTGATCTTTCTTAATATGAACAGGAGTGAGAGGGGAAATCCACAAATAAATATGGTAAGTGAACTTGGACCAAAAGTGTAATCTTGGGGCCATTTTGCAGTGATTCTGGGCTCCAGGGGATTTTGCTGCAGAACTTGTCCCCTTTGAAGCAGCCATCTGCGGAAAAGTCAAAGGCAAAAGGACTGGAGATTCATTCTGCTGCCCTGCACCCCTCTGCAGACAAGAACACCCTGTGGCTACTGACAAGATACAACTTTTCTGCTTAATGAAGGAGGTGGCTACAACTTAGGCTTGCAGCTAAGAAGCCTGACAGAATTCTTAATTTCCTTTTAAAATCAGGGATGTAGGAGGAAGCTGAGGAAGGAATTGTCCTGGGATGGAATGATGTGGAGGGTTCCACCGGGGGCAGGTGGAAGGGAAAGGGTCGAAGAATCTTGACTCCCACCTGCAGGACTAGCCCTTCCAGAGAGAAGGGAGGACAGTGTAAAGAGACTGTGGGAAGAAGGGGGGGAGTCTTGGGTCCTCCCAGCGAGGCCTCTTTCCATCCTTGCAGTGTGTTTTGGAGTTAATCTCCATCCTGACTTCTTAACCCCTTCCCAGCTGGTGCAGACCCACCCAGAGGTATTATCTCTTTCCCAGTGGTGTATGAGGGGGGAGACATCACAGCTTCCCTGGAGAGGAGGGATCACCGTTGAGGAGGGGCACCCTGGAACACCCAAGCAAAGACTCCAGCCACCCCTAAGTCCTTAAGTCTTTTCCTAACCAGAAAATTTCAGGAGTTGGGATTGCAGTCCTCCCACTCACCATCTGGAATTTGAGCCTCTTTTTTTTTTTTTTTTTTTTTTTTTGGTTTGCTTTGTTTTTTGTTTTGAGTAGAGAGGACCAGAGAGTAGCCAGTGGGAAGCCCTGCCAGAGCATTGCCAATTTCCCTACACCAGAAACTTCTTAGGTGTGCAGGAGAGGGTATCCAGCTGACCTTGTTCTCCAGTGAGCTGCTCTGGATGTTCCGGGATCTCCCGGGAGTTGGCCCAGGAATCACCCTCCCCACCTCCACCCAAGTTAAGGCAAGGGGCACCATCCAACCTGGGATGGTGGGAGCAGTGGCTCCTTCTGAGCCAGAGCCAGCTGGGACCCAGCCCAAGGAGAACACAGAGCATTTCCATAGGGAAAGAGGCGCTGCCACACCACTGAAAGAGCATCATGGCTGGAACTGGTCACTTCTGCTTTGGTCCCCGCTGCTCCTGCCAGTGACAGGCAGGAAGGTAGGCATGCTTCCTTCCCATGGGTCTGGAACTTTTATGAGCCAATCCCGGAGTCCTGTCAGGTGAAAACTTTATGCCCACTTTGACACATCAGTTCTGTGGTGGTGTTCAGCTGAGATGGAAAGGGCCAAC